>JAQFZX010003616.1:0-11447 GCA_034682405.1 Hydroisotoma schaefferi | reverse complement strand
TAATAGTAGTAATAGTAGTAGTAGTAGTAGTAGTAGTAGTAATAGTAGTAATAGTAGTAGTAGTAGTAGTAGTAGTAGTAGTAGTATTAGGGCTTGCTTGGCCTTGCAAGGTGGTGAAATCTAATGTGTATGTCATGCATAAGATTTCACCACCTTGGGTAGTATGAATAGTAGCAGTAAAAGAAGTATGAGTAGTAGTAGTTGTCATGAAGTTGAGTTTATCATCGTTCGGAATTAAATTAAATTTTAAACCTTATGACAATAAGTTTGTGTATGTTAATTAAAAAAACATGGAGTTTAAAAGACTTAACAATTAACTTGGAAATGAGAATAAGATGTGATATCTGGTTGTGTTGCACTCTTGCACTAGCACACTTCCATAATTTATGATGGGATGGGACATGTAAAAATGTGTTTCTGTATAAATCAATCCTTTTGCAGACCGATAATAATCTACCCATTACCTCATCTTCTAAGCCTATCCCTATGTAAAAATATTCCGCAACCGTAATTTCTTGTGATTAATATTGCATCTTTTAGCGCTTATCATTACCGCTATAAATATATCAAGCGCTCACCGATAGGTTGTAAAGCATGGCCTAATCTTCTGGACCATCTAGACCCGGTGTAATCCTTTGATATTATTATAGAAAGAAATTATAAATAAGTCGATGGCTTATTAACTAAATGGAGAAAGAAGTATGGGGCTTATTTGGCCGTTCGGTGAATATAAAAAACCAACATGTATACTGCTCAGGTAAATTGAGAAACTGCTTATTCTTCTGCCGGGTGATGAAAGTTCTTCTGGATGAAGTTCTTTATACAGCAATAAGTGTAAAGAAGTGGCGGAGGAAAGCTGCTGAGTAAAAAAAAGGCTGAGAGAGACCGAAATGGTGAGATGACAGATTTATCGTGTAATCAACTCTGCTAAAAAATACTATAAATTTTCAAACCTTATGCAAGACATGAGAATTTGGCCTCAAAAAATCAAGATTAAACCCATTCATACCAATAATACTACTAAAGGTACTACTACTCCCATTGCACTACTGCTACTAATGCTAACTAAACAACTTTCGTCTAAAATACGAGCACGATACTTTGTCACACCTAACATAACAGGCTAATTGGGCAGGGAATAACGATGAAGTAAAGTGTGCTATTATTATTGACTGCTATATTTACGTACAATGGGTTAAGGCAGAGACAACTTTCTTCCAAGTTTACGCAAGTAAATAATTCCACGACAATTTCTTATAGTAACAAACTAAGTAATTCATAATTTCTTGTATTCAATTCAAACAGTATTATCCACAATTTTCGTTTACGATAGTTACTCGTAGAGAGTGGCTTGGCATGGCATCCCCTACTCTAAGCTATGCAGGCAGTAGGCCTGTTGCCAAGACATGCTTGATGGGATTAAAAAAACTGCATGACTATTTGTAAAGCTATGAAACTAAGAAATTCAAAGTTTTGTGTTGGTCAGATTTTTTAATTAATTTGTAAAGCCACATCTACCTGTAGAAAAAGAAGGTTTAACGTAATGGGGAATTGGATTTCGAACATAATTTTATATGTAACGAATCAGCCACCTCCCGAAGAGACAACTGATAAAGTTTGCTTTCAGGTAACATGGAGAAAAGTCCTCCCTTTAGTTTCAACATGGCTAATCAAGTGAAAAAAGTATGAAACGGACATGTGCTTTAATCCAACTACAAACGATTATTTAACCCGTGAATGTGGCTGTAGGTGTTGAGTGAAAGGAGGAAGATTCACTTGACAATAAAAGATTTTGGCAGGCTTATACACAGCGCTGACCTAACCAAGGAAAACTGTTTGACGTTAAATGACTTCTATACTGTCGAGACAAAAAGTGGATCTGGGATAGGAGTTCCCTCAAAGTGGAAGCTTTCCTTTAAAGGAAACCCTTATGCAGCTAATTATACTATACTGGAGTTATGTTTATTCCTGACTCGTGTGGATACCTCAGCATTTACGGATGTCGTAGTCCCCATTCATGCTGAAGTGCACGGAACCATCCGTCTGGTCTGTGAGGACACAAAGTTACCAAATATCCGTGAGTAAATTATACTAATTCCAGTTTTAGAGTTTAGTTGAGAGTTCTTCAAAACTCCGTGATATGCAGGGCGACATGGTTTGGTTAGATTTTTTAAGGCTAATTGATTGATGGATCTTTCGCTCACATAATAAATGTTTCTTTTTAATAATGCAGTCCTTTATTTTTCTCTTTGAAGAAACCTCGATTGTAGGGAATCCTTATGGTTTAAAGTCATAACTTTATGAATACCAAATATACGTGGATGATATTTACTTGGATTACCTATGTTTTTTGCAGCAACTAAAATAAACCCAAGCCACGAAGGATGCGTTTTTCAACAATATGATGATCCTGTTGCCAGATTCGTTGGATGGATAAGATTTAACTTGGGGTTTCTGGAAAATATATGCATTCACTACCCAAGTCGCTTCGTCGATTTGATTTTGGACGGCCATATTTTCTTCAGTCTGACTGACAAGTCCCCACTCTTGCTTGTACGGAATCCCAGTGAAGAAGTGGCCAACCGAAGTTTTGTACTGGAATGCAAAAAGTGGCAACACTTCGCCAAATCTGCTCTTATGAATGGCACTTCAAGCCTCCTGTTCGACGTTATGTTTGTCTTCCCAGAGAGTCAACTAAAGGTTGGAGCAAATCGGTTCGTTTTGTCAGGTTAGGTCACATAGATAAAGGTTAAATGGTCAAGTCAAATGATAAAGGTCGCTTTCGTCCGTTTATGCAGCTCTGAGTCCCGTTTTCGACACGATGTTTGAAACGGAAATGGTTGAACGAGAGAGGGGAGAAATTAAAATAGAAGATGTGAGCGCTGAAGCGATGAATTGCGCTATAAAGTTCCTGTACACCGGGTCCCTGTTTGACGGAGGGTCTGCGGTCTTCGAAGGAGATGCCCTGCAGAAACTGGCAGAGTTGGATAAGAAAGCGCTCTCTATTTGGTGTAAATATGCTGAGGAGATCTCGTACATCTCTGATAAATATCAGATCGAGTGTTTGAAACAATTCTGTGATAAGAATTTATTTCGGAAGTGTACCAAGGAAAATGCACCAAAGCTTTACCAAACGGCCGAATTATATGGATTGGAAAAGGCCAGAAAAGAAATTAGGAGGTACATGAAAGAAGGGTAAACTATATCATACTTGCTCTACATTTCCAATAATATGGTAAGCTTGCTGAAAACTTTATAATGGAATATTTCTGGGTTTCAGTGACTGGTAGTTTTGTCCTCATGAACGATAAATGGCTCGAATCTCGGATCGTCTTTGATGAAAAATTGAAACTCCGTACAAATTTTGTATATTTATGCAAGTCAATTACAAGACAAACGGGGTTATGAATTGTAGTAAGAAATTGTGTAACAAACTTATTGTGTTGCATATTTGTGTATTGTGTCATTGTAAAAATAAATTCATACTACAAAAAGTGCGTTATCCTTTGTTTAACATTGCAAAATTGCAGCCGTAATTTTTAGTGGAAGCAATTTATAAACAACGGTTTGCATTAAAGTTTATACCTATTAAGGACAAAATTTCAAAGAACGAATAAAGTTTTTTTTAAAGAAAAATAATGCGAAATGTTCACGGTCACACAGACCCCATCTTAGGGTTAGACTTAGCCTGTGGGTGTTGCTTCTGCTTGGCTTCCTTGGCATTCTATCAATCTCGTAATATCCAGGCATGTGGCAGACCGTTGTCAAGAGACAAGTCGTCATGAAAAACTTTAGCAGACATTCATGAGTTTGAAACGGGGAATGCAGCTTTTGAGATATCCTGGTTTTAAAATAGTTTTAAACAGAAAATGTCATAAAGTCATATTTCGTTGGCACAAATATTTTCTACGCAATGGCAAATTCGCTTTCTAATAATCTGGACGAGAGCTCTAAACCGAATGATATAAAAGAGACGAACGAAACAGCTTGCTTTGAGGTAACTTGGAAAAGAGTAATGCGTACGGGTTATTTCAGTGTCTTAACCGATAATATGGCTTGCGATGCAGCAAATCTACAGAAAGGACATATGAGTCGATATAAGTAGCTAAAACCAATAATTTAACAACAGAATGTGGCTCTATCTAGGTATTGAGTGAAAAGAAGAACATTTACGTTACATTAAAAAACGCTGGAGCTCTGCTAAGTAACCTTGACCTAACTCTTGAAGGCATTTACCTGGTAGATGACCTCTACAGTTTTAAAACGAGGACTGGGGATGGGGGGATTGGAGTTTCCTCTAAATGGACACTTATATTGGTCCTCAACCCTTGGACCGTTGACGAGTCTAATCTGGAGTTAATTTTATTCATGAGTCGTAAACCCCTGACTTCATCAGCATCTACGGATGTCGTAGTTCCTATTAGCGCTGAATGGACGGGCAATATCCGTCTCGTCTGTAATGACTTGTTTAACAGTACAAACGAGGCAGACCTAGAAATACGAACCACGTTTGCAAAGATGCGTAAGTAATTTATCCTAAACCAGGTTTCCAACTTCTTTAAAACTTCATTATCCAGTAGTAGCATAAAAGTTAAGGTAATTAATAATAGATGAACCTGACCATTAGTTTTCTAACATTTTTCCAAATACATGTTTCTAGTAGGTGCTCTTTTTAGTACCTCAGATTTACTAGATTTACCCCTTTATTTTTGTTTTGAATTTAAAAGTCTAGCTAGCCTACAAACCTAACCGTTATAAATACAGAATGAGATAAAATGCAAAACGTTGTAATTGAAACTTTTGATTCCGTTAGCTTCTAAAATGGAGACTAGAAGCGTAGCCTCTATGTACAAGGAAGGAACTAGTTCTGGGAAGAACATGGGATGGGTTGTGTGGAATTTGGAAACGATCAATGCTATACGCGCTCTAAGCCAAAGTCGCTGCATCGATTTAGTTTTGGAAGGCCAAATTTTATTCAGTCGGGCAAAACTGTCTCCATCTCCACCCTCCCTTATAAGAAATCCCAAAGAAGCAGTTTCTAACCATAGTTTTGTCCAAGAATGGAAGAAGGAATGGATGCAGATTGGCATGTCGCTGCTTTTGGGTGCTGCTGGAAGTATCCCGTTTGATGCTATGTTTGTCTTTCCAGAGACTCAGCAAAAGATTGGAGCACATCACTTCGTTTTATCAGGTTAGGTCACACAGATCATGATTCATGATTCAGAGATAAAGTAAAACCGTAAAAGTTTGCTTTGATTTGATTACGCAGCGCTTAGCCCAGTGTTCCGCAAGATGTTCGAAACCGAAATGGTTGAAAAGAATATGGGGGAGATTAAAATAGAAGATGTAAGCGCTGAAGGGATGAACTGCGCTGTCAAGTTCCTATACACCGGATCACTGGTTGAGGGAGGCTCTGCAGTCATTGAAGGAGGTGATCTGCAGAAACTGGCAGAGTTGGATGAGAAAGCGCTGTCTATTTGGTCTCAATATGCTGAGGAGATCTCACACATCGCAGATAAATATCAGATCGAGTGTTTGAAACAATTCTGTGATAAGAATTTTTTTCTGAAGTGCACCAAGGAAAATGCACCAAAGCTTTACCAAACGGCCGAATTATATGGATTGGAAAAGGCCAGAAAAGAAATTAGGAGGTACATGAAAGAAGGGTAAACTATACCATACTCTACTTGCTGTACATTTCCAATAATATGGTAAGCTTGCTGATAATTTTATAATGGAATATTTCTGGGTTTCAGTGACTGGTAGTTTTGTCCTCATGAACGATAAATTGCTCGAATCTCGGATCGTCTTTGATGAAAGATGAAAAATTGAAACTCCGTACAAATTTTGTATATTTTTGTAAGTCAATTACAAGAAATTGTAGTAAGAAATTGTGTAACAAACTTAATAATCATTGTAAAAATAAATTCATGATACAAAAAGTGCGTTATCCTTTGTTTAACATTGCAAAATTGCAGCCGTAATCTATAACTGTACGGTCTTTGCCTTTACTCAACAAAAAAGTAGAACTAGAAGCTATGCATAAATAGCCTCACATTAAATCGTATAGTTTATTTTTTTAAAGTTATATTTAGATATCAGGAATTAGAAACTGTAACCCCAGTATATGAGTAGGGTTCGTAGTAAAATATAATACCGTATCATTTACTAGAAAGTATACCATTTGGACTAGAGTTAGTAAATCCATATGGAGTTGTCTTTATGTATGAATCTTGGATATCCAACTTTTATGAACAATTACGGTAAATAAAAAATTGCAACTTCAAAATAAAATTGACCCCTTTCTCAAAACTAAAAAGTAATCCCAAGACTGAAAAATTCCTTTGAAATGGATTTTAATCTTTCTAATCCTTGAAAAGTTAGCAAACTTCAAAAGCTTCAAAAGGACTTCACAATTACCGTTAGTATAGTTTAAAAATATTTGCATTCCTAACTATGGATGCCAAAACCTGGTGAATACTTCCCCCGGGGAATTATTTAAGGAAACCCGTTTTACTAAAGATAATCTAGCCAGGTATAAGGTAGCGGAAGTTCAGGATTTGCTTTGTAATTGATTTATATTCGACAAGCGTTTCGCAATGAATTTGAGTGTTCTTCATCCAAATCCCCCACAACTTAAATACCTCAAGAAAAGTCAAATATGATAAACTTCGAGTAAACTCTAATGCTGTTTCCCTACATGTGGAGTTTTGTTTGGAGAGTTCTTTCCACTGCTATGCATACATTCCCACACGATACGATAATATCTAGTTGATTTATCGATAAAAGATTGCCAAGAAGTTAAGTGTAACAGTTAGCGTATTGAATCGCTTAGAATCGCTATAAACTTGGCTTCAACCCTCAACTGCCATATTTACTATTGAAGTAGGAAAGCAGAGTAAGAAAGTAATGGACAAAATATGCTACATTTTGCTGGATATAGGGATGCGTGTTATACCGGTGATACTCTTTCTTTTAAAGTACCTTGGAGTATCGTCCATACCTCGCGGCCTGTAGGTGGAAAACTAACTTTTCCTCACTGTAAATTCCCCCTACCTTCCCAGGATAAAAGTTGGAATCTGTCGGAGTTTATTCCGGAAGAAAAGTTAAGAGGTTTGAGTGTTTTCAACCGGTATAATGTTATTTTACTAAAAGATGCTGATGTTTATGCTCGACTGGTTGATTCCTAATGTTTTGGCAGATCCATTTTCCATGTTTTTGGACAGTAAACTATTAATTTATGAATGACTTGGATAAAAACATCCTGTTGGTTATGTTTGGCAGCTGGGACTCTTCTTTCTAATACCTCATTACACTTTTAGTTGGGGAAGACTTTAGCCAGGATTAATCTGACCTTGTCGGCCAGTGTGGGTGGACGTATGAGGGTTTGGGACTGGAGTAAAAATAAGTCAGAGCTCGACCAAAAATTATGGAGATAATTAATCAGCAATTATTATGGTAATTAGAAATTAGTATGCATTTAGCAAGGATTAGGATGGATTTAGTATTAGGAATAATAATTATTATAATATTTTGAACTCGAAGATAATAATCCCAATAAAGGTATAATTGTAAAGGGGCCGGTAATCCAAACAATTAAAGTTTCTTTTAAACGAGTCTTAACTTCCTCCAAAATACAAAGTTTTGACTAATTCTAACATTAATTCTCAAAATAAATATTAGTATAGGTAAATCTACAATATAACTGAACAGCAGCAGTTCTAGTAATAGTAGTAGTAGTTGTAGTAGTAGTAGTAGTAGTAGTAGTAGTATTAGTGGTAGTAGTAGTAGTAGTAGTAGTAGTAGTAGTAGAAGTAGTAGTAGTACTAGTAGTAGAAGTAGTAGTAGTACTAGTAGTAGTAGTAGAAGTAGTAGTAGTACTAGTAGTAGAAGTAGTAGTAGTACTAGTAGTAGTAGTAGTAGTAGTAGTAGTATAGTAGCAGCAGCAGTAGCAGTAAATGTAGGGAATTCTGGGTATTACTTTTATCCCTAAACTTAATTGCGGTTTGGTCAATTTGTACTATTTATAACGATCATCCAATCCTACCGTATTAATCGACCTTAATAATAAAGCATGAAAATAAAGAATCCCCATTCCATCCAATATACAAGGACGGATAATCCCCATAAGAAGTGTTAGATTGAGATATATTTTAGTAAAGAGTAGCCAAACCTTTCTGCAAAGTTAAAGCAGAAATGGACAACTCAGTCACTCAGGCAGCAAAAATCGGGGTATCTTTCCTACCCGGGTGAAATAACCGAAATGCTGGATATAAGATAGAAGCCGGGTTAGGCAGGTCTCTTCAGTCTCTTCTCTCCTCTCAACTTCTACTCACTCACTCGGGACATTTCTACCCATCCACTTTACTTTCATACAAATCTCAACACACCTCCGAAAGTCGTAAGTAAGACTAACTTGTAATTGACATTTTATGAAACAGGATTACATCCTCGTCCATGTAAATTGTTTAAAATAATGAATCCTACAGATCTAAACAACCCTAAAACTGTAAAGCTAATTTGCAATTCCATCATTACAAAAAATACCCACAGTACAGATATGAAGTTACTAGGAGAAGGAAACATTCCTGTAGAAATGAATCAATTGGTTTTCAATTGAATATAATTAAATTGACTATATAATCGTCTCACAAGCTTTTAAAAGTGATTAGCTTTAAGAAAGTCACAAGAATCAAGCCCCAATCTTCCTAGCCAATTAGACGGGAAGGGAACTTGATCAAACTAGATATAAATCCCTATTTATGTTCACAAGTTGGTTATTAATTGAATTAAAGTAGTTAACAAGTTCATCTTGACTTTATAATATCCGCACTTTCATCTTTACTTAAAACATTACCTAAACTAAGTTAACCTCGAATAAAATACGGTTAAGAAGAGCCTAATTTACTACTATAAGCTTTTAGGGTTGGATGTGCGTACTTTATCCTATAATAATTCCACTAAGCATCCTTGGTCAGTTATTTTATGGGATAATTAAACTTAAGATTTAAGACACAAGATTTATTTAAGGTACTTATCCTTGAACAAAGTGAAGTAAAACCTCAAACAAGCCAAATAAACCAGCTAATTAAACTTTCCTTGGGTACTTAATTGTGTATTTATTCTTCAACTTGTTTAACTTTCTACTATATCTTTATGTGCAATAGATAATTAATTAAACTATACTATACTAGCTCTCACTTTTTCAGCTAAGACTGGAAGATTGTCTTGTGAAACTGTCCTTATATATTTTTATTAAATATAACGGGTATTTGTAACTGTAATAGTGCAATTACTACTAGAACAACCAGCAAGAAAGAACTACCAAACCAACTAGAACTATTTCGTCCACTAAACATCAGCATTAATTATCCTTCTACTCCAAACTGCCCACCCTTAATGGTCCAGAACTTGAGCTAACTCGATCAGTTTTCTCTCAACGTGCGTGATGGAGAAAGTGTTAAAACTTTGTCTGGAGATCCTATGTAAAAGCTGGTGAAAAAAGATACAATTTCCCAATAAACCTATAAACTAAACCTAACCTTGCTGCACAAAAAAAGTAAATAATCCAGACTTACCAATACCAACCAGCTAGCTTTCACCCACCGTTTTGGGCTCTTCTGTTACTAACCTTCCATCAACTTAATTGAAATAGAGGTAAGCTGAACTTGAAAGTTGATACTATTTACTTTTTAGGGTTCCCTTTCCAATATTGCATTACCCATTATTAATTTACAAAGTTGGTATTGAAGCATCATCCCCTTTCTCTTATTTAATAAATGCTTATTAAAAGAAAAAGTCAGGCAGTATACGACGGCCTAGGCCTTGAAGTTCTATTCAGGGCCTACTTTTGTGGTGTTAACATTGTATCTTTTTATACAACCAAGCCTGTAATCTTTTACAGGGATATGTGTAGCCTTGATTTGCAAAACATGCATAATATAATGTTGAAACGAGACCGAACCATGTAAACATACTCCAGTTGTAATCCATTGCATGGGCCTTGGATCCCTAATAAGTAAAATAAATCATATCTCAACCACTCCGTTCTTAGCTTCACTAAACCGAGTGTAAATATTTAATTAATAAATTAATTAATAAAAGCTCCAACCGACGTGGTTTTGTGTACTCTGCTTGCTCACTATATTTTAGCATAATATTTTTATTACGAGCATGAAGTGGAGAAAACATATTCCAGTTTCAAGACAGCAGAAACTTAGCATAGATTATTTTCATAGTTGAAAGGACCGAGTAAGCAGCCTATGGGTAGGAGGGGGTCTATTAATTCTAGAGTGAAAAACTATTAATCGATCCGTAGACAGGAGAGAATGAACGTCTAGAGAGGCATTAAATACGTCCTTATGCTGTTCAGGAGTGGTAGACATGCTTGGTGGTTTTTTGACAAGTAATTAACTAAAGTATCCACTACCTACTGGTATTATTATTACCACGACTTAAACGGAGGCAGCGACAGGGGTTTAGTTCTGATGACAGCGACAAGATTTTATTTAGGTTGGGGAATTAATTACTGGAAAATTGTGGCTTGGTTTGAGTCTGATGGATAGGCTGATTTACATAATAAATAAATAGTAAAAACCTGGGGAAGAAAGTTGGAGAAAGTACTTATGATCGCGTTTATTTATTTCACACAAATTGTAAGTGATTGTGTGCTACGAAACCTCCATAAAAATCTTATATTTTGTAAAATAAATTGTGTTCTTCAAACATTTTAGATTATTCAATTCTGAATTGAATCTATTTTTAAAACGGGTTTGAGCGGAGCTCATTTTCCAAGAACTTTGGTATAATGTCAGAGTTAATTTGAAACTTTTTAAAATGTGAAAGTCTCCCTTTGTCCCCTGTGACCTTAATAGGGAACTACCTACTAGGAACTGGAGGAATGAAGGGTTTAACTTTAATAAGGGTAGTAGTATTTTAGCTGGTTGTCATCTCCTTGAATCTTTTCTGCCCTCGCTGAATAAAAATGTCCTTCCTTGTAACTTCAGCCACTCAGCCTATTTATCATGCTTAAAACCTTAATGAAAAAGAAAGTTTAGAGAAGGGAAAAAGTAAGTTTTGGTTGGTGTGAAAGTGAAAGGCTATTCTAGCTCGTAAATCAAATCATTCTATTTCTTTCTGACAGGTTTACAGTCACTGGTTTAGAATAATGAGATTTTATTGTCTCAGTGGAGAAACCCAAGAACTCACTGCTTCACAGAAATCATTATTAGTAATTTTAATGGGTCAGGGTTAAAATAACAAGTGTCTGAATCCGGGGAAAATGCAGTTTGTAATTGTACCGAAAAGTACGATTTATTTTCAAACGTGGAGTTAAATTAGGAATGCTGTAGCAATTAAAAATACTACTACTACTACTGCGACTACTACTGCTACTACTACTACTACTACTACTACTACTACTACTACTACTACTACTACTACTACTA
>JAQFZX010003615.1:0-11457 GCA_034682405.1 Hydroisotoma schaefferi | reverse complement strand
TTTTTGCTTGAATAAACTTACTTACGATTTGACTCTCTTGGAGAGTACATCCATTTATTTAATCACAACTTCTAACAAGAAAGGGTATTCTTATATTTTGACAAGACTCTCGTGCCACGAATGCCGATTGCAGAGAAAGCATATACTGGATTTAGTAATTGGATTCCAAAAAATTCATGAGGGAAATTTGCTCTTGAGAAATTAGAACTGGTAAGTTTTGTGTGGATTGCTGCATCATTTCTATACTTTGTGTAAGTCCTTTGCGAATCGTTTTCTCAAACGTTGAAATTTGGGAGGCCAGTTGAACTGCAACTGAATGGTCTTTGTACTTTATCTCTCTAAGGTTGTTAGTCCAGGGCCTGGGTTCCTTTTAAAATCATTTTTTGGACATACCGTTCAGTAGCACATCCATTCAGAAATTCTTGAATTTCTCCCATGAAATGTAACAGTGCTTTGCTTGTCCGAACGATGTTTATTTAAACTATGAGGTATACAAAGTAATTACAGATCATGGGCATACGCTTTTCTAATCCTATTTTCAAAATGTTTGCGTTGAGCGTGAAGACTGGTTTTAAAAGTAGACCACTTGAGTTTAGGTTTTTTAGTCAGAATCCTTAAATTAAAACACAACGCGTGCAAGGCTAAAGGAGAAAGTCAGGCTTTGAAATGAACAAAAAACAGGAAAGCTGGGGGTTTTAAACAACTGAACAGGAAATAGTAGATGCATTGAAACATTGTTCCCAAAATAACTCTGAAAAACTTAAAAAAAGCTGGGGAAATAAAAATGGGATCTTGGGAAGAGTAAGTGAAAGACTGTTCAGCATAAATAAAGAAAGTTTTAGAATGTGGCTTTGTGTCATTTTTGAAAAAAATAGGCAAAAAATATAGGTATTCCAAAAAATATAATATACATTTTTAATGGTAAAATGTATTAACATTCGTGTTTTGAATAATTACCAGGAGCAGAACTACTCCTCGTTAGAAATTCCGAATGTCCCAAGATATCGGCCGTGTAATGTCCAAGCTCACTGTTTTTGTCACAAGACTACTAGCATCTCAGACGACAAACTAGAGTTCATCCAATGCGATAAATGCGTTAAATGGTGAGATTCATGTTGTTTAAACATGCTAACTAACTATTAATCAATGATTTTAACATTATCTAAGCTATCTAGAAGGTCATCCAAGCTTAAAAATTTAATTTTAGAATTATCCTGCAATATCAGAATTTACCGTTAAATTTAATAGTAACCCATATAAGTTTAATTTATTTTATGCGGCCGGGTCATACATACACGTTGTTTTGGATGGTAGGATGGAAAATCCATCCTACAGAATTTAACACTGATCCGGTAGGGACCGGCTCACCTCTGCTACGTGGGCCGATTGGGATGGTTCAGGAATCCAAATTTTCCAAATAAGACAATTTTGAGTTTTTGCGCTTAGAGCGCTATGGAAAGGGGAATGGGTCCGAACGTGTCAAAATAGCGTCAGGGGGTCACAGCGTGACGACTGAAGGATATTTATAACGAATCCGGCTCAAATCAGACAACATTTTTAGAAATTGTTTAGAACCGCTGGCGGTCAGTTTTACGGCTCAGGGGAAAAATATCTTTTTCGCTGGTCATGACATAGAAAAAAGTTGGTATTTTTGTTTATTCTCGATTGGCCTAGGCTCAAAGTAGACGGGATCTTTAGAATTTAAACCCAATTATCTAGTTGTCTGTAAAAGCCAGTTAGTTGGCAGTTTACTTGTAGTTGAATTAGGGAGGTAAGATTTGGCCGAACCCGAACTGATTTGCTATCTTTTTAGACATAATGAGGATCTTAAACTGATGAGTTTCATGCATTGCATTTAATCGAGAATGTCAAGAACATGCCTTTCGTTTCATAAGGACAGAAATGCAAGATAAAGATTTTATCTCGCGTAACAAAACGAACCCACGTTGTGCTAGAATAAGGGACAAATTAAGGAAATCCGGGGCCCTATCGGGTACTTATAAGATTAAGCTTATCTGCGGTAGGCAGAAATTCCTCCCTTCAACGCATGGGAAAGTATTTATCATATCTTCATGCTATTTTTCTATGAAAGTAAACTATAAACCAATGTAGTTGAGTACTTAAGATATTTATTGTTCCTGCTTGAGAAATTCCAGGATTGACCATCATCATGAAGAGGTAGGATGCATTGTGGAGGGCTTGTCCATAACTATGCATAAATCCAGATCCAATTTGTACCATGAACAATTGATCAATGAGCGTCATGAATGATTTAGCTGAAAAAGGTGAACCTTTACCACTATACGACCAATACCGTACATCTGTAAACACAGCCCCTGTTTGCTATTTAATTTTTGAGGTATTTTAGACTCAACTTCAACTAAATAGCACTCTTCGAAGGGGGTTGCAATACTAGGACCTACGTTAAGTTAGATGATGAATAAGCAGTAAGTTCATTCAATAATGTAAATGCAAGTAAGGTACGATCAACTATACTTGACGGTGCTGTAAAACTTACTTATCTACTTATGGTTGGAAAAGTACTTTGCTAGGGTTTAAAATAGTGAAACTCATCCTAAAATAATCATGCTGCTATGGTTAATTCTGAGTCTGACTATCCAATATCAAAATCCACCAAGTCATGAACTTTATTATTTGTGAGTCATTGTACTTGGGCTTGGATTCCAGATATGCTCTAAACTAATTTCACCAATTTCCCTTCCAATCTAATAAAAGTTCTACGCAGAAACTACTCATAAAGAGTGTAAAATTCGCTGAGAAACATGGAAAAAAACAGATATTTACAACGCTCAATTTTTTCTGGAAATATTTTAATTCACATGAATTGAATTATTAATAAATTACAAAAAACACCCAAAAAACCCAAATCTTTTTCATTGTCTAAGACACTCAAGAGCGTACGCTTTAATGCTTTGCAGCTTCGAGCATCCTCCAGCGATTCGCCCAGCCTTTTTACAAAGTTTTACCACTTTCTTGTGCTCCTTTCGAACTTTTGAGATGCTGATTTCCCAAAAAAGTTGTTTTAATTCCCAAAGTTTCCCCTTTTCCTTGGTTAAATCCACTTCAATCTTCCTATCTTCAACCAGTTCCAGTGCATCCTCACATTCATCGACATCTCCAACCATAAGGGCTGCCTTTAACAGCCGCACGTAACCCTTTAAAAAATACATTCCAAATTACATTCTGCCAATTCTTTACATTCCTTAAGCATTTCCAGAAAATAACTCTCCCGTGAAAAAACCATTAACATGGGCAAGATAGAGCGAATTAAAATGTTTAACATGGAGAATAGGGGAGTTATTCCAGGGGGGAGTAATTTCCGGAAATACGCTATACATTCCTATATCTTCTTACCTGGACAAACGTTCGGTCAAAATCCCATTGAATAGCCATTTGCATGTAATATAAAGCCTCTGTATGATTTTTGAGGGCAGAATAGCACGCCGCTATGTTGGAGTAGATCACCTTTGAGGGATAGATATCTACAAATAAAAAAATATTATCGTAATTAATTACCGTACTTCCTGTTTTAACTTCCTAGGGGTTTTATTATTTCGAAAGAAAAATTAGAAATTCTAATAACATGGACGAGATAGGGAAAATTGTATTTTTTTAGAATGGAAAGGTACTGGGGCATTATACCGGGGGGGGCCGATTAATTCGGAAAATACGGTATTACCTAGTGCCTCGAAAGAGATACGCAGGGCCTCCCTGTAGTCCCCCGTATTAAACACGTCAACTGCGAACAGACAATGTCCCTCCGAAACCCTGCAAACCACACCAAAAGAATCAGCAATACATTTACCGTAATTCCGAAATTTACTCCCCCCCCCCTTGGAAAAACTTTTCCTATCCTTTCCATGTTAAAAATTAAAATCCGCTTTATCTTCCCCATAATCTTCAAAAGCTTTCTCAATTTTTTTTTGAAATAACTCCCCAGGGGAGTAATTCCAGGAAATACGGTAATATAAATTAAAGAAATTAAATTTATATAAGTAAAAACATCAACTTACTCTTTCAGAGTGAACGGCTCATCCATTTCCATTCTTTCCACAATAATGTATAATTATTATAAAAACTGAATAAAAGACCGGCAACACAGAAGCCACACACAACCTGTAAAACACGGAATAATGTAATAATGCCGAGGGTCTCAATTCCAAAGTTAAGGGTGACCTCTGACCTGACCTGAGGATTGCTCACATTAAGTTGTACAACTTACCTCTCTTATCTTGTGGTTAAATAAATAAATAGCCAAGTTCCGTACTATTTTGTGGTTTACAGAAACCAAAAGTGGTCGGCCATTTAAAAAATGCAAGATGCAGAATGCAGAGGTGGTGGTTTTTTCCATCGTGCTAAAAAATATTATAGGAATAAGCCCAGGGATCGTTCATAAATTACGTAATAAGGTAGCAAGGGTTTATTTTACGACCTGCACCGCACTCCTCTTCTAATAATTTTTAACGTTAGTCTTTTATTTTAAATTTAACATGAGTAGAATAGAACCCCTAACCACCCACCTTTTGTTGTAATTACCCTAATTCATGGCCCATAAGACGCCCTCGTTAATTATGCCGCACGGCCATCCTTTACATGGTAAAAGGGGTATCTCTCCCTTCGTTACATATGCTTCAAAACCTCATTTTTTGCATATAAAAACCGCGGCATATGGGCGAGGATTTGAGGACGTAATATATGAACGGTTCCCTAGCTTCGTACTATCCTAGGAGGAGTAGTAAGCTATACGTTGAGCTTTGTGATATCATGTCTGTTCTAGCGATGATAAGTTATACTTTGTGCATGCAAAACTTCCAGCATAACCACACATATATCGTAGAAAGTGGTAAAAGTGTTGTGTCTGTAGACAAAGACAAAATGCATGCTTTTTCTTGGGTGTCCACGAGACAAAAATGTCCACGTGCCTGGGCAGCTCCACTACAACCACAACCAACCGACTCCAATTCAGTTTATGCAGAGTTGGATATCCATCTGGAAGAAACTACAATTGATATTCAGCCAGGCCAGGCGGTTTTATCCGGGTTTAATGGATGGATATAACGGGGGTTTTGGTATTATCCGGGAGTACAAAAACCATGGTCATTGGCGCAACCACTGGGGGTACGAGGGTACATTTTTGAACCCTTTTTCCAATGTATCCCATGGAATTCCCGATAAGCCCTAGCCTTGACATGTTCAGCAGGCCCCGCCCAACTCCGCCAAGCCACACCCCTTCATATCCTTTAATTCTATTTGTACCCCCTTGTGGTGGTTGCGCCTATGACAGAGTTAATTCATTCAGGGCTGGATTTGATGGACAAAGACTGATAAAGCCTTGTAGACCTTGATAATTTATAATCCTCCTACAAAACCCTAACCTACCGTCCATCCTTGATATAAAGATAGACAATTAGCATATCTTTCCCTAAAATAAATAACCAACATCAGCTTAAACCGTTTCTAAGAAAAATATCGTCAAAAACCAAGCTGAGCTTCCTCATTTTATTTAATTCTGGATAATCGCACTACACAATATCCCTTGTACTTTTCAAATGAAGCTAATCAAGGGTTTCTGGGGGTTGTTAGTGTGGAGATATTTTCCAAAGGTTTTAGTTGCATTTATAGGGATGGAGATATGCCGTTTTGGATCATCAACTGCTGGATGGAACTGCACAACTGATGAGATGATGAATAAGAACTAATTACCCGTGAATGAATGAAGCATCATCCCCTTTTATAGAGGATCAATAATAAACCCGAAAACTCATCACCCTCTTTATACAAACTACCCTAAATCCTGGCCCTTAGACGCCCTCGTTAATTATGCCGCACGCCTATCCTTTAAATGTTAACAGGGGTACCGCTCCCATGTTAAGTATGCTTAGAAACATCGTTTGTTACGCATAAACCGCGGCTTATGGATAGGGAATTACGCTACTTTTACTTTTCTTGTTACTTAGAGAAAGACAAGTTAGGTAGGAAGAATGAGAGCCAAATGTTAATGGAAAGTTACGGCTAATTTACTCTGCCAGAGGAACAAGTAGAGAAAGTAATACATTTCCCCCATTTTGTATTCTTTGGATTCACTTTTTGAAGACCATCTAACCCTAAAATCCATAACTTTACTTCATCTCATCTTGAATTTTCAAAGAAGCAGGCTTATCATCAGGTTTTTAGTTATTCCTTTTTATATGCCGTAAGTAAAAAAGGGATGGTTTCTGCAAATGGAATTGTATTTTAATACACAATCTGAAAGTGACAAAGGAGCCTGGATCTGATTTAATGAAATGCTTGAAATTATGCCGAAAATTAACATTAGCATGTAATGCATATGGATGACCGTAGATTGAATCCTTTTTGCTACCCAGTTCACGTCAGTTCTGATCTGATCTGATGGACTTCCTGTTTCCGACCAAATAAACAGTCTTAAGTAGCAGTCACTCGGATTTATCCTGGATGATCATTCCTCAGGATAAATGCTCAAATGAAAATAAAGTAATGAAAGAATGGAATATTGGGAAAACAGGCATAAGGATAAGATACCACTGGATAAGCCTTGCTGATTCTCATAATAAGGCTGAAACTATTGAGATTATGAGATTAGAAACTATCGTCAAGGATTAATATTATATTTCCTCTTAGAACCCAGCAAGCTTGTGGAAGATAAGGTAACCTTTTATTTTCCTGAACGGCAGTTAAAATGGAAATATCTATTAAAATTGACGGTGGAAAGGTAATCGGCAGATGCTTCAATCCTTCATGGCAGTTTTTCTTTCAAACTCTTGCTTTATAGGTTTGTTCAAATTGTGCTAGGATCTTCTAGATCCATCCATATTAATTAATTCCCAATGGGAAGTATGCAAATCAGTGCTGGAGTGGTTGGATTTTAAGGAGATGGATAGATAGTAACGTAACGTGGTGCAGGGATGGTGATTAAAACACTTGTGTTATTTTTTATTTCTTATACTTTAACATCACTAAAGTGGATATATACTATAATAATAAAAAGAGCTGTATTGTTCAAAGAATGACGAAGCATACTTGTAATAATTTTGAATTATTAATAAATCCGGATGAACAGGTAGCAGGAGTAGGATTTGGTCATTAATATTAAAATCAACACGGATTATTTTTCCATTAAACAAATCTTTCAATCCATAAAAGGGAATGGGACGGAAAGGGTCTTTCTTTTACATTTTAGTTTACGAATGTTCATTCAGTATTCTGCTCAACCTTTCTAAATCCATTCCACAGATTTATTCCTTCTAGAGGAAAAAAACCCTAATAATTTTTTTATAAATCCAAAGATAAACAGCAGAAGCATCCTCCCGATTCCGTCATTAATAAAGACGGCACTTTTGATCCCAAAGACCACACCAAACTCAGTAACATTCTCAAATGTCTAATAGTCAATCCACCCAAGACGATCCGCATCAAACTGTCATCCTCTCTTCAACGCTCTATCTCTCCAGATTTATAATTCCATCCTCCTAACAGAGTCTCTACTTTGTAATTCCCTGTATATAGGCCGCACTCGTTTATAAGCCGAAGGCTATCCTTTACATGTTCACATGGGTATCTCTCCCATGGCAAATATGCTGCAAAACATCATTTTTTATCCATAATCCGCGACTTATAGTCAGGGAATTAAGATAGGAAGTACCAATAGGTCAACCTTTCATTTCCAACGTTCAGTTTTTTCCCCAACAACTTATGATAAGTTATCCTGCTTTTTCTGGTTATGAGAATTATTTATTTTACCATCAATCAAAATGCATATCTCTGTAGGAATATTTATTTCTACGAGTAAGATACTTTACTTTAGCCTACTTCTCTGGGTTTCGGTTCCTATTTTGTTTTTTATCCTGGACTCCTCACAAGATTTATCTTTAAAGTTTAAACTCTTGTAGTCTGCTCTCTGGAATAATTATTATTTTTATTAGCAGACAAGGCACCCTCAGCCAGACATTTTAGACCTGGACGAATCCCTTTTTTTATCTGCTACTTATTTTGTAAAACTATTATCTATCTATCTGATTCTCATATTTATTTATTACTCTTGCACTTTTATCTTACCTACTTTTGTTTCTACGATGCAGATGCATTTGCAAGACGAATGTTCGCAACAATATGGATCTATTTGCATTTAATTACACCGTCGCATAGCGTCATAGTAGTTTTATTTTTTTTGCGGATGCTGATGCTGATGATAGATTTCTCAGCTCAATATCTTCATCTTAAGGATAGCCCATTTACCTATAGTTTATAGTTTACAGCCTCCCACTTCCCACTCGATGCAGGGCGGACATGGATAAGGAGAAGTGGATTCGTAAATTGTCGAAGATTGCCAAGTAGGATGGACTGATATTTTACCCCAAAGCGATTAATATCCCTGTAATTAACATAAAAAACAACTACTGAAGAGATTTTTTATTACAACACGCCCAATTTTGCATTAGCCAAAAGTGGACGGGTGTATGTATCGGTATCGGTATCGACTATCGACCCGAGGGATACAGGGTGCTCTACAACACTTACGATGATACATTTTCTACTAAAACCTTTAAAAAACACCCAATAAAAATGGCTAGTTTCTGTGTGAAAAAGCAACGCTAGTTTTATATTTTGGCCATTAATCAAGCATTTTTATTTGTCACCAACCAATAATGGGGCCAGATTCTGGATTTCCTCTCACTTAAACTAATGTCCTCCTGCCTTCCAGACTCCCTGCCACTTAATAAATGCTTTGTACAACTCTTTGGGTAGTAAAAAGTTGGTTTCCCACCTGGAGAAATTAGTATTCATCCCACAACAACCAGACACTGTTTGACCATAATGGAATAGTAACTCTGCTGAATTTCGGCACATCGCAATCGACTCCCATCATCCCTTTTAATCCACCCTTAATGTTCTCTCGCCGTCAATAGAAAGTCACATCCCTGCCCTACCACGAACTTCTAGCTAAATAACATACATTTAACTTTGAAATCCTGACAAGGAGGAATCCTCGGAACAACAGGGAGGATTTTACTTACCTTATCCAGAGTAACCATAACTTTGTTATATAGGAAATAGGACTGGAGCTACCTGCATGGAAAGAACCATCATAAAATGAAATACTGTATCAAACAAAGCCACTTCTCTTGACTCTATTGAAAGCTCATACTGTGAGAGGGTTTTTTTTAATCCTTGGTGATGCGATGATGCTGGTTTAGACATTAATATCACTTTTTTTGCTTGCTTAATATTATTTATTATAAATCGGAGTCTTATCTCGAACGGATTGTTCCTCATTTAAAAAAAAATGTAGTAAGTTATATTTAAACATGGCTTGGAAAGAATCACGACTTTCTTGTTCCAGACAGAAGAAGAAGGAGAACTTTTGGATGGAATAGAATTCAGGTAGTGATTATGAATATATCTCCCAAATGCTAGTTAATTATAATTCAAGACTTTGAGACAGAATTAGTAAGAAAGTAGGATTTATAATGGGGAATAATAAAAATAAAGTTTGAAGACTGTCGACGAAGTTATCCCAAATCAACTATGAGTTTAAATTTTAACATAAAACTTCCATCCAACCGTTTATTGTTTATCGACTCAAAAAGATAAGGTTGAAGTTGAGACTAGTTATTCCAAAAAAGTTATTCTTTCTCAAAGTTAATGTTAGGATTTGATTGGACACCCTTCTTTAGGTTAAATTACAGTAGTAGTAGTAATTGTTAACAACATATTCAGCAGGAAGGTTGGTCCAAATCTGTAGAAAGAAACATGCAAGTTGGATATTTTTTAAAAGTAGCCAGCCCAAACCGTAAAAGCAGGCCGTTTGTTGGAATGATTTTATGTACAGCTTATGCATGCATAATTTCAATTTCACCCACACAGGATAAGAATTATGAGCATCGACTATCAACTCCTTACTTGTTATTATGGAGATAAGTCAAGAAGTAGTGGTTTTTTAGACAGAGTAAAAAGTAGGATGGATGATGATGATGATTTGGTTGGTGAATTTATGGAATTGGGAGATTGGATCTGATTTAATGATTTCTGGAACAAGGTATTGACAAGGTTGTCAAACTGTAAACTATGAGCACTTGATGAGGTATTGTCAAATAAATCCTGCGGAAGTGCAAATCCTCCCCATCTGCATTTTATTTGGTGTTTTACTTTCACTCTATTTAGATAATTAAGATGTGGGGAGGATAATGTTGGGCTATGTCCCTTGTTTCCCTCAAGCATTTAAAATTTTGTTTATGTTATCATGAGTAGCATAGCTGGGGCTGTGGTGCTTATTTCTTTTTAACTTGTTTATGAAGGTTTGTTAAGGCCTTGTTGGAATTTTTAAGCACGGCCAACAACACAACAGTCTTGTTCAGTGCTTAAGCCATGTCTAATACTGCTAATGGCGGAGTAGTCAATCCAAGGAGAAAAATCCTAGTTTTATTTATGCAAAATGTACTGATCTGCTAAGACAGTTGAAAAAAGACCCTTGGGATTCTGCCTTTTTTTAACTGCTACTACTGAATGAATGATATTTTGTCTGCTGTGGTTACTACTACTGACTTTGTGCTACCATTCTGCATGATTTATGGGAAGGAAATACAGGATTCATTTTTCCCAAGTGACTACCATTCCTTTAGCTTGCCGACTTTTACTTTTACGTTTACTACTACACTACAACTACTTCTGCTACAACTACTTCTGCTACTACTACTACTACTACTACTACTACTACCTACTACCTACTACCTACTACCTACTACTACTACTACTACTACTACTACTACTACTACTACCTACTACCTACTACCTACTACCTACTACCTACTACCTACTACCTACTACTACTACTCATACTTATACTTATACTACCACTACTACTAAGACTAAATATGATATTTAACAACTTCATGACAATAGTTTAAGCTCCAGTTTTGTTTGATGACATGCTGTCATTGGTTTACGAGCAAAGCCCATGTAGAGTAAAGCACAAAATTGTTTCTAATCCGATACAGAGGAAGAAAGAATAGAGTTTTTCTCCAAAAACGGTTCTTTTTCTTTATTATTTTTTGTCTAGAGGATAATAATATAACAGGGGAAATGAAGCCGGCTTTTCTAGGTTGGAAAAACTACCAAGTAAAAGAATATGCACACAGACTTGTATCCAGAACGCTTATTTTTTCCACTTTTACAAATACAAACCATGTTAAATGTGGATCCCTGTCTGTCTTTCTATAAAATTTATTTGTTTATCGAACCAAAAGAGTGACGTTCTCTGTTTCCCTTTCTTTGTGATAGTTTTTGTTGCAGATGTGTCAAAGTTATTCCTTTTGTTTCAACCCAACGCTACTACTACTACTCCTACTACTACTACTACTACTACTACTACTACTACATCTACTACTACTACTACTACTACTACATCTACTACTACTACTA
>JAQFZX010003614.1:0-11462 GCA_034682405.1 Hydroisotoma schaefferi | reverse complement strand
GATTTTTACTTTTGTTGAATTTTCGAAAACATAGAATTTGTAAAAAACGTTTAGGGGCTTATTCTATTTATAAAATAGTTGACAGTTGACATATTCATTCTACTTCTTCACGATGTTTACTCATTGACAGAAACAAGGTAATTTAGGCATGATCAACGATTAGTATTTTATTTAATTCGCATGATCCCAACATTTGTAACTTCCTCCGTGAGATTATTGGTCATGCTGTTAAGCTTGCTCTGCTGCTTTCTACTATTTCTTACAAGTATCTGACATTTTACCATTATAATGAAAATCAAGCTAGCCACATGGCGTAAGAAAGAAGACTGCTCCGGAAAATTACTTTAAAAACAAAAATCATCCTAATTTACAATCCAATGTTCATGCATGCATAAATTAGTGCTGAGTAAGCCAAACTCCTTCCTTATAAATTAGTTGTTAAAGGCTTCATTTATTTAGTATGAGACAAGGCCCTGTTTAAAGCAACCGAACCGACCAACCAATATTTCAACTTTAATAACTTCATCCACACACAGCTTACTGGTTATTAGCGGATGCCGAACGCGTAAAACTTTGTATTGAGTTAGATACAGACTTAAATAGGACTGAAGCAGGTGCGTAACTTGTACTGGTAAACTATCGCTTAGGAGTTTTATTTAATTACTTTTCCTCTCCGAGATATCGATAATCTGTGAAATTGAGATTGAAGTGGAGATAGCAGTACTGAAGTTATGTAGGAAGCTCTACTGATTTATCTTCCTCTGATATCTACTGACAAGTAAGAAATCATCCTGGAGAAAAAAACCGTATTGAATGACCTTTGACAGAAGAAGCCTTAAAGCGATTTAAAAGTCTGGATACGCATTAATTTTTACTCTAGGAAGTAACCTCCTTCAAGGCTTGAAATGATTGCTTAATTAGCCCAGCCTTGGAACAATTGGTAATCAGCTTCTGAATCTGTACTACCAACTCCTTATTTTCATCTGTGATGACAATATGATGAGTAATGAAAAGCAATTACATGACTTCAACATGAAATAATACTTAAAACTTTTTGAAACGGTTGACGATGGATTTTAGTTTAAGGACATTTCAAATAAAATATTTATGCATTTGAGTTTTATAATGTATCTGCACAGTATAGACCACTGCTAGTTAAAAGCGCCCACAAAGAAACGTTCATTTTATCTAGGCTCAAAAAACCGGATCAAAATAAAAAGCCAGTCATAAAATCAAGTCACACAGTTCCACTTGAAGGATTGCGGCTTCTCCGCTTCCCACAGAAAAAGCTCTCTTAATTTGTTTAGTAAAAAATGCTTATAATCTGCAATTAACGGTTAGAGATACTCATCCCCCATCGAATGCCTTCGCTTCTCCAGACACAAAGTATACTCTGTCTGTGTCCACTTACAGCTAGACTGGAATGAGAAATTATACGCGAATGCAAATAAAGTGAGGATAAGCTATAAACGACGTCTTAAAAGACACGCATGATGGCCAGAGCAAGGGGTGCGTGAACTGTGGGATTCTGTGTGAAATTGGTCACTCAACCAAGACAAAAGAAGTTTAACATGATGACTTTTAGCCTACCACCAACGTAACGTAACGACCGGCCCATCGTACTTAAATAATTGTAACTTTGTAACTAGTTCTGGTTAAATTGTGGAAAAGTGTCGTTCTTCAGTTATAACATGCAAGTAACCTTATAGCGAATGGGTTTAAGGCTGTATTATAAAAAGACTACTGTCTCACCATCATATGCACACTGTCCCTTTTTTAAATGCAGTATTCCATAAAAATGATGCCTGCTCTGAATCGTGTGTACTTTTGATGAAACATATTTTTAGTAAACGGAGAAACATTACGTTACGGTTTCAGACCTACTAAAGCAAACGTAAATGCAATTTTCATGTGTATAAACAAACTATCTTTCCGTGAAGGCCATGAGAGTTAACGAATACTTATAGTTTTTCATGCAAGCGGAGACATGCTCCAAGAAATTTTCAAATATTTGATGATATCTGCTTATTCTGTCCGTTACTATTTTATTTTGAGTAGTAAACGGTTGCACTTTTTTGCTGTCTTGATCAGAAATTCATTAAGTTTTGGGATAGATTTGTGGAATAAAAACCCACTATGTTCGAATTAGCTCGACCAGTATTATGCTCTCGTAAGTCTAGCTAATTTATCTCGCAATAACAAGACACAGACATAAAGTTTATTAAAGAAATGCAGGTAGGGTTCAATAAGAAGCTTTATTGCATGACTGTTGTCCTTTGCAAGAATCCTCTAGGTTTTTTGTAACAAGTCATGGCAGAAATATTTCAAGTACCTAACACGGACTTAATTAAGAGCCGATGAAAGTACTCCAAGACCTGCTTTCATATCTCTCTAAGTAATTTACCCCGTCATAGAGAGTCATTAAAATGTCTTTTATTCAGCCGAGTGTGAACTATAGTGGAAGGAAAAAATCCAAAACTATGTGGTCTAGTTGGTTATTCCTTGAGGTTTGTATTTAATTGTAAGTGTCAGGTTCAGGCAGTGGCTGTCATTTACTAAAGTCGGGTGTTTTTTTCGCCTACTGACTCGGTTTCTCTTATTTTTAAGGTAAAATAGGGATTGAAATAAAAATATTGTATCCAAAAGAATAACAATGCACTTTCTATGCACCTAAATATTTGTTTCATGGCTTTAAGAACTGGCTTATGCTTTCTCCTTAAAGTGTTGTTGTCAAACAATCTTTTGTAGATTATTTGTTTTTATGCCCGACTAAACAAACAGAGAGAGTTCATTTCGTCTGACTTTTTTGTAAGTAAATTCCTGAAATATTTCATGAATTTCTCCAAATTCATCAAATATTTCAGGATTTTAATATTAAGATCAAATCAAA
The DNA here is from genome assembly GCA_034682405.1 of Hydroisotoma schaefferi. Taxonomy (NCBI): domain Eukaryota; kingdom Metazoa; phylum Arthropoda; class Collembola; order Entomobryomorpha; family Isotomidae; genus Hydroisotoma; species Hydroisotoma schaefferi. Next base: position 8,572 of record JAQFZX010003614.1, on the reverse strand, counting down.
GTTACTGACATTGCGATCGTGTTAATATAATCCAACTGTAAAGCAATCTCAAATAAATTATTAGATTCATCAAAGGCAGAATTAAGATGTAATAAAAGATTATCGGATTTATAAAAACGAGTGTTACATTAATTTAAAAGTTTATCAATCTGAAAATCAGAGTTGTGTAAGCCCAGCCCTTTTAGTCATATTTTGATCCGATCTCTCAAGTTGATTTTGATTGATAGCATACACAGTAGTAGTAAATCGTGTGCTGGAGTGATTACAGGTTTCTATCATGAAGTTTCTATTTGGTTGTCCCTTAGAACCCAGAGGGAACAAGCTTTATTCAGTAGAGTAAGAGGGGACTGATAAAATCTTATCAGTTGCTTAATTTTGCGGTCAACGGTACGCAGAAGAATCTAGTGTAGCGAGCTTTTGAAAAGCTATACCTGAATACTTGATAAGGATGTTAATTTCAATAATCAATCATCAGACCGATGCTAAGATAGCTTTTCCAATCATTAGACTAAATTATCTTCTTCAGCTGGGATAATTGACATTGATACCGGTTTAGAATGGAAATAGCTAACACGTACACTTTCCTCAGTACACCCTCAGTGCTTATAATTATGGAGACGCTTAGTAGCTGTTCCCGACTTTGATTGAGTATCTTCATCTTTATAATTAGACAAAAGCTCAAACCTATCACGTCTACACCGTTTTGAAACTTTGTACTTCGCCTACTTCGTAGATTTATGTGGGCCTTTTTTCAATCGGTGCAGAATTTTTCTGAAATTTGTACGTCTGAATCCTATAGAAGTGAAATTTACCTAAACATCTTTTGTAAACGATTCGAAAGCTCTTAAACTCTCCGAGTATCACTTTTGAGAAAAAAATATTGAAAGTAAGATGATGTGTGGTCGTACGTGCAAATAAATCTAGCCAAGTGTGATTTAAACCTTCGCCCACTGATTAAGCTTAATTGTACTTTCCATTTATGACTATAAACTATAAAGACTAGGATTGCGGACCCTAATACTCCCAGAAATAGTGCTACGGACGCTACGGGTCATATAATCCTTTACATGGATAAGGATCGTAATACAAGATTGACAAGTAGCAAGAGAGAAGGTTGGCATTCTACTTCAATATTATTTTGAAAATGACTAACCAACTAACTGATTTATCTTTCATCCTGCATTTTATTGCAGAATACATCCTTTGTATATTTATAAAGATGACATAGATGCTGAGAAATGAGTTTTAACTTGTAAAGACAAACCTGCTCCCTAATTCTGAGCAATGTTTCCTCCAAAGTTAATAATGTATCGTCATTAGGACCCGAAGTACTTTACAAATTTACCTGAGAAAGGATCATCATTTTTGATGTTTTAGTCTACATCACGGAAGGACTATGATAATTATTTTAAGCACCCTTCATTCTAGCTTATATGTTGTAAGAAGTTTATTCATGTACTTTTACCAGGCATGATATCATTTTACTTTATTCCCTTGTTCAACCAATCCTTCGTTACCATCTTCCTTATACTTTTAGGTTAACGATAACACCACAGATTAGGAATGATCATCACGTCCCATCATCTTTCCCTGTTTTGGTTTATGACAGATGAGAGTGACCCTTGTTCTCTATGTTATTATATGCTAGTCTCAAGAATCAAAATCGTATCGAAGAAGCTTCCCAAGACAATACTAGTGGTTAGTCATACAGAAGAGTGAACAAAGATTTACTTCTTGAATAGTAAAATTATCTCCTTTTTCTCGTTTCCCCACTTACTTGCTCACTCCTGCAGATGTGCATTATTAAATTACACATTAACCACCCCCATTAGAAAAATTACTCAAGATAATTTATGCCTATATTGTTATATTGTTCTTGTTGAGACTTATGCTAGAATAAAAAATATGGATTGTTGTCTTCTTTAGTAGTAGTAAAGATGCATTTAGTTGCATTAGTTGAAGAACAAGTTACCACCCTCATCGTCAAAAAATTGCTACCTGATTTGCTCTCTTGAGGCTGGCTTGCGGTCTCCAACTTATAGTCAGCTCTTCTCCAATCCTGGCGTGTGTTAGAAAGCCTTTTCACAATCCTTATCTGAAGCTTCTTATTCTATTTTGTATTCTCGTTGTCGAACTTTTGCTTTGGTTTTAATTTTGATTTGATGGCGATCTTACTCGAGTCCAAAGTTAAAGCACTACTTCTTCCTTATACAGGAGAGAGTCAGGAGTGGCAATCGAAGCATTCATTATCCAAGCAATGAAACCAATTCCTTATAAGATGATAGGCATAAAAACAGTGCACACTACAGCTATTATAGCTGCACATAAAAAGAAAAATAGATTGATCATCTATTCAAAGAAGTTGAACATCATCTCTCGAGAAAAAAAGCCTATAAAGTAGTCCCAGTAGTACGAGAGGTCCGCCTTTTTTCGATTAATTAAACTGTGACGAGCAAGCTTGAGAAAGGAGGTGGAAGGGTATAAGACGGTGATATTAATCTTGCCTACCAGCCAAGCCACCGTTTTTTTTAATAGGTGAGAGGACTGAATGAGTAAGCTATAGCGATACGACTGAGTGAGATTCAGGTGTATCAAACTTTTAATCCTGTAAAGTAGATAGAATCAAGATTAGGATCAAGAGGACAACGTCATCATCCTTGTCATTGTGCCATAAAGGATTTGTTCTGCAAAATTTTTTTCATTTACATTTTGCTGAACTTGAGCTAATCCTATATTCATGGGAGGATCCATAACTTATTGGGATTAACGTAAAATAAACAGCCCTGGTCTTGTCTGGTTTGTTTTATGACACTTGCAAGAATACCGCTCATGGATATAATATTATTTATTTTAATATGTGGCTACTAAAAACATGGAGGCTGCGGGGGCCTTTTCTACTTTTATTATAGTGAACGACTTAACATAGCAAAACAAGGTAAAATAAATTACATACACGCTGTAGATATTCATACCTCATAAACACTTCTTGTTGCAAAGACAGTAGTAAAAGCTGTTTTTATAGACAACATTATTAAAGAGAGATCCACTATGACTAGTTACACATCACGAAACAAGGGGGCTTAAAATGTTGCAATTGTAATACATGCGGGTTTTTTATCTCGAAAGATTATAACATTTTTATTGAAGATGATCTTTGCCATCTCAAAGATTTGATGAGCGTGAGAAACTCGAGCATCTTGCTCGTGATTTTCAACCTGCAAAATAGTATATTGATGTGTTCTTGTTTCTTGGCGTACATAGACATATCCAACTTTTTCTCGAGAATTACCAACATGGCCACGAACTACTTTATTTTTTTAAATCAGCGAACAAGTGCAACGCATGATTATAATCGATGTTAAGAAACAACTGGGATGAGAAAGTCTTAAAATGATCTTAAACGGGTACTGTACTGTGATTCTTTGTTATAATTATATGCATCATGATAATAACCTGGTTCCACATGTATAGTTGGTCAGAGAGAAGGACTACTGCCGTCTGACACTACTACTACTTCCTAGATTTTTATTTCTTGGCCATTACCTGCGCACAAATAAATTAAATATTCTACCCCTACTTGAGTGCTACCTTTCTGATGAATAAAAAAAGCTAGAACTATTATCGTCAAATAAATTTTCTTAGTTGTAGCGTCTACAAAGCGCTGTGTACCAAGTTGTGCAATGTCTTTAAAGGCCACCCGCTGTTCATAAAGCAAACAGCTAAGCAAACAAAGTAGCTGCTTTCTACAGAATATGTTTTACAATAAAAATTAAACTTTTAAAGAAGTTAGGAGGTTCTACCAACCAAGAGCTCGAGAAAGTTAAAAACTTAGTAAAAAAAACCTGTTGCTGCCCTTTGAATTCAAGTTATTATGATAAGTAAAAGGTTTTAAATAGTACAAGTATCAATTCATCTAATAAGAATACAACATTCCACTTAAATTTATATGCTGATTATTGCTTTAGCTACTGTGCCGAAACGTCACTGCCGTACATGCAAGCAGGTATAATTTATTGAGTTGAATACTAATGAAAAATTAAGAAAGCATATAAAGGGTCGATAGATTCAACCGTGGGAAATAGTAAGAAAAAAGAAGTCACAACGTAAGTAGTAGTTGTAAGACAGGAGGTGTGGTGTGTGTGCAAAGAAATTGCCGGTTTCTGTGCCCGTAGTTTGGCTTGCAGGCTAGAAGCAAGTGTAGCAATATTTGATGGCATGCTTGTTGCTGGTATAAAGGCATGCGACTTGTGAGATGGTTATTAATTGGATGGGATTTGAAAGACTGCTCGACTAACGATCAACTAGTCATAATCTTTTTTCTTTTGGTTGATGAGTTACGATGGCTAAGAGATAAATGGGTATGGGTATGAGAAGGTGTCGACTTGAATCAAGAATGAGACAATGGTGCCGGCAGCTAAGATTGACCCAACTTTTTCAGACCTCAAGATATGCTTTTGTTGTTTAGAGGATCGTTTATCAAGAACGCAAATCTGTAATCTCAGAAGAGATTTGTCTAACGGGTATCCAATATACATGTTTGTGGCTGCTATGTTTATTATAATTGGTCAAATTATATATAATGCAAGTTAGTCACAAGAGTTGCATTGGTTTCATAATTCCTCATTTCTTATGAATCTGGAAAGTATAATACGCAACTGATTGCACTGCAATGTATTTAATCTGCATAGGCTAGATTGTTCCGTACTACCCAAAGGCACATAAATGGGGCATGACCGAAGATCGATAACCACTAATCAGTGATGAGCCTTTGGTTAGTTTGTCATAACAGTAAAATACTACTTTTATTGCATTCCTCGGTAATTTTATCTCATAGCAACTTCTGCGTAGCTAAACATCTTTCTCATGAAAACATAGAGGTAGGATTTTTCTGTAGCAAAGGCAATTTTAGGGAATTAAATGATTATTTATGTTAATTTTTTGTAATTGTACAAACGTAAACTGCAGAGAAACAAGAAATCAGCACCACCGCACCATAATGTCTAAAAGCAAAAGATCGCTTATCCCTACAAGTCATAAGAATCCAGACACGGCAGGCTATGAAAGTGAGTTCCAGCAGTTCAACCCAGATAGAAATTTACTTCTAACAAAAGTCTCCCATGTAAATGAAGCACTTCTCGAGCTAAAAACAGAGGTTTACGATAAACAGGAACAGAAAAAGTGTCGTTTTGTTCGGATTTTACGTGTTGGTCCTAATCTTGTAAATCCTGTAAGCCAATTCTACTGCATAATGCCAAAATGCTTACAGAAAGTAGTATCAGTTAAAGTTAAAACTAATGAGGGGGAAAGTAATCATTAACTGTGTTTCTAAATCCCAATATACTATTTCATTAATTTCCACAGGAGGAAACCGTTCCAGGAGCTCTGATCATTGTGCACAAAAAAGCAGGCAATTTTTTGAAAACCCTCAGTGAAATGTATAAGGAAGACTACTATCTCCTGAGTGAACAAGACATTCTAGCCTATGTCGACATGTAATCTCTTCCAGACTCTCTAATGAAGATCAGAAAATTGATTTGATGCATAGAATTAATCAATAATGAAATAGTCAGAGTCAGTAGTAAAAACCTTGCTTTAAAAACCCATCAATTACCCGTTGTATTTATGATTTCCATGCTCATTCTTACAGACTTTATACTCTTTACTGACTTATGCATGTAAAAGTCCAGTGCTTAAGAGATTAGTTGATTACGCCTACCGCCTCAACCTGCCTGCCTCCCTCTTTCCTTATATAGGTAAGAATGAGGAGTTTGATTGATAAAAAACAAGTATTTAATAGGTAGGAATTACACAATTGAAATACCTTGATTAGAGTAACAGGCGGGAGACGCCAAGAGTGATTTCCCACGGTGTAGCTCGGTAGCAATTCGGCATCGCCTAAAGCTTAGAACTGCTCAAATCGTGAATCATTCTGCCTTATTTATCATTATTATGCATATTGACCGTCGTACATACATTGTAAAAGAGGTTGTTATTTTAACTACCTTTATGCTAATGTACATTGTGATTCAACTTGCATTTTTTCAATATCTTTAATTTTATGGGCAAACAATTACTACCCACTTACTCTGCTACTACTTTAGTAGAGCTTAAAGAAGGCTGATAGATGCAACATAGGCTGTTTGGGGTTTCAATTTTAGAATCAGAAGCCAGTATAGTAGTAGTATGATGAATGATTGATGAATTAAACTAATCGAGTTGATGATGAATATTTATTGATGGTAAGGTTGATGCCTAAATCTCTGGAAGAAGGGTAAGGTTTGTCTTCACACTTTTATACATTTTAATGCTCAGAATACAACCATACAAAGTAGTAAGCAAATGGCTTAAATTCTGATTGCAACATGGTCGAAATTCGTCTCGAAGAAAGTTCAACAAATTGGTTATTTTTTACAGTTCCACATAAGGGAAAGTCTTTACTGTACTATGAGGGTTAGTTATACCGCTTTAGTTCATAAATTATTTTTCAAATTTGTACCGTTATAAAATTGATCGCATTCTAATAATTCAGAGAATGATTTTAAATGCCCTAATATAATCCTTTTTCAATGATAAAAAACAAGTCCTTCCACTCTTGTATTACCCACTGTAAAAGGAATAAATATATATGTGAATAAACAACCATTTTATCAATTTGAGCTTCTCGTTTGTTCATTTATTGAACAAACAAATCCTCCTAGAGGAGATCACGACTTCTCTCTGTAGGTGATTAAAATTGACTATAAACTTTTTCATAGACATCTTACTGAAAGCTTCCAGTAGCATAATAAATCATTTTATTACTACTAGATGCGCATTATTTCTACTCGATCAAGGTAATTAAGCCTCTAAAATGCTAATTTATTTATTGGACATTAGTAAATTCTTCTTCATTCTTCTTCAAAAAGTTTTCGCAAGAGGAAATGTATCCACTTCTTTGCTTACTACAACATATTTATCATCTCTGCTACATTCCTTTATCTTTTTAAATGAGAAACCGGTCTTTTGAATTCAACGTAATCGACTTAACCTTTGAAGATTCATGATAATGAAGAATTATCCCCACCAATTATTCCATTATATATCTATACCTTAGAAATCAGGGAATGTTGAGCTCTGATCATGATGAGGTAAGCCACAGTCAATACAAAAACTACGGTGCCTTTGCCATCAAATCAAAGCCACAAACACTGAAGCAGTCTTGATTAGTATTTGCAACTCGCAATAGTATTTTAAAGTGACAGCCGCAAACAGGTAGTGAGTTTTTGTACTTTGCCTGGCTTGGGTGTGTTATTAGGTGATGAAAAAGTCAAGGGTTACAACCAACCAGCTCTTCGGTACCATTTCCTCGGTGTATTTTTTACTTTTACAATAATGAAAAGATCAAAAGGGCAAATTTTAAATGGGGAGCAGTTAGACAGCAGTTAAATCTATAAAAATAAAATCTAGTTGACTTTACTTTCCAGATATGCGTTTTTGTGTGCATGACCGCTATATACATTCCCATCGCTTTAAATCTGAGCAAATTGAAGGTTCCTACAGGGCTTTGGGTAAGGATCCACTCCCTTTGGTGCCATGAATTATGGATACCCCCATATTTAATACTGTGGGCTTATATGTCTAGTTTCATAATAAGACTTGCATAATAGAAGTTACTGCTCCTAGTGTCAGCATAGTATCTAAATCATAGTTTATATCATTAGATATGCAATTAGGTGCATGGCATTAGCATTACCTACTTTTACTACCACATTTACTACAAGAATGATCTTCCCAGAAGTTAAACTGTCTTATAGTAACAGTGAGTGATAGTACGACGAGCATGATTGTATCGGATTGTGGTTCAAAAAAAAGTTTCAAATCTCTTAAAGCCAAGTGTGGAGCAGGTGGTGGTGTTGCTTTAGCAGTGTGAGAACGTGGGAAAGGGTCTTGTGGAACCTTTCCCACGCATTCCATCACAATAAAAGCAGTCTGCTGCCTGCCACAATCCAATCGACCAAAAACATTATTACCAGCAGCCGGGCTTTTTTTGTCCAAGACGATGCTTCTTTTCAATATCAGATTACAATAGCTAAAGCAATAGTAGTAATACTACTACGTCTTTTACTACGAATGAGGATGCTGATAAGATCAGGATGCTGGTGACTTCAACTCTACTGGTCAGAATTACTACCAGAAATACTACTACTTCTGGTTCTAGTTACTACCGCCTTCTCGGTGTTTACTGTTGTCTAATACTAATAAAAGTACTACTGGATGCCCATAGACAAAGTAGGAGACATGCTGTATAGTAAATAGAGTAAAACCAAATCTATAATGCGACAATGTATGAAGGGACGAAGGCTTGATGACTAACCGATGCCTGGATGAATTTTTAAGCCTTTCCCTTGTAGTTTACTGTCATCCACTTGTCACTTGCATGTATCAAAAATAGTTTAAATACGTTTTTTTAAATTCGTATATTTTATATGGGGGAGGACTGAACTTTTCTCCATTTTGTACCCTAAAGTCCGGTCCATATGCCGCGGGTAATAGCGTGAATTTGGTGGAAATTTTTGCATGAAAAAAGGGGGCG
>JAQFZX010003613.1:0-11462 GCA_034682405.1 Hydroisotoma schaefferi | reverse complement strand
CGTGGGGGTCAGATGGACCCGAAAGGGTGAAAAATTTCCAAAACATATTTTCTCTACTTTTGTTCAAAAGTACCAAATAGAATATTATTTTTGTGAAAATCCAAAGTTTTAAGTACCCGTGGGGGTCAGATGGACCCGAAAGGGTGAAAAATTTCCAAAACATATTTTCTCTACTTTTGTTCAAAAGTACCAAAAAGCATATTATTTTTGTTAAAATCCAAAGTTTTAGGTACCCGTGGGGGTCAGGTAGGCCCGTGAGGCTGCAAAATTTTGAAAAAATATTTTCCCTACTTTTGTATGAAAGAAAGAAATAACGGAATATGTATTGCAAAACCAGAAGGTGTAAGCACCCGTGGAAGTCAACACTTGAAATTTCGAAAAATTATGAATCTTATTAGTTTGGTTCATAAATTATTAACAAATGTAACATTTCTTTTGCTAAAATCTGAAGTTTGAAGGACTTAGAACATCATTGAGTTTGAGTTACAAAATGAATTTTATCAAAAAGAAAATAAGCTGTAAAAGCTTTTGGTTTTGAAGAAACCAAATAGAAAAGGAAAAAGCAGCGGGGTGTGGGGGCCGTGCCCCCACATAAAATACAGAAGAAAAAACAGCCGCGCCTTCGTTATAATTGTAAAATGGAACGGATAAGGAATAAACTAATCAGCAATTATAAGTAGTAAACAAGTTTATGTTGTAATTTTAGATTGAAAAATGTTTGAGGGAACTGTATAGTACAGCAGCCGTAGGTTATATCAATTGACTGGGCTAATATAGCTGCTTGGAGGAGGTTTTTGATGATGGAAACAGAGTGTCATTGGGTCCGGTCGAAATGTATGAAAATACTGACGCCTCACCTAGAGAAGACAATGATCGTTCTCATGCATTTTCTCCGGAGCACAGCTTCAAGGAGAGCATTCATCAGGTACGCCGATGATAAAGTTTCGAAAAACTGCAACTTTTTAAAATTCAACTTTCGAACTTGGAATAAAATTATATGACCCCAGGGCCTTTTCCTGTGACCCCTCGAAGCTATTTTGACCCCGCCCGATCACCCCCACTGGTGACCCCAACAAAACTCAAAGTTGTTAGATTCGATCCGGACTAGTTTCAAATGACCTCAGGGCCTTCCCCCATGACCTGCCAATACTATTTTGACCCCACCAGATGACCCCCACTGACCACCCCACGAAAACTCGAAGTTGTCAGATTTGACCCGGAATGATTTCTAATGACCCCAAGGTAACCCTCTATGACCTCCAATCGTATTCTGACCCCACCAGACCAACCCCTAAGTACTTACCCCATACCCCACTAAAACTTAAAGTATCAGAATGGACCCGGACTGGTTTCTAATGACCTCAGGGTAACCCCCTGTGACACCCCCGACGTATTCTGACCCCACCAGATCAACCCCTAATTACTTACCCCGTACCCCACTACAACTAAAAGATGTCAGAATGGACTCGGACTGCTTTCGTATGTACTCAGGGTAACCCCCTGTGAGACTCAAACCGTGTTATGACTCAAATATACGAACCCCTAATTACTTACCCCATACCCCCTAAAACTAAAAGATGTCAGATTAGACCCGGACTGGTTTGTAATGACCTCAGGGTAACCCCCTGTGACCCAATAACCGTATTTACACTCAAATAGACGAACCTCTAATATCTTACCCCATACCCCTTAAAACTAAAAGATGTCAGATTAGACCTGGACTGGTTTGTAATGACCTCAGGGTAACCCCCTGTGACCCAATAACCGTATTTACACTCAAATAGACGAACCTCTAATATCTTACCCCATACCCCCTAAAATTAAAAGATGTCAGAATGGACCCGGACTGGTTTCTAATGACCTCAGGGTAACCCCCTGTTACAAACGGGGTCACAGGGGGTTACCCTGAGTTCATTCGAAACCAGTCCGGCTCTAATCTGACAATTTTAGTTTTAGTGGGGTATGGGGTAAGTAATTAGGGGTTGGTCTGGTAGGGTCAGAATACGTTTGGGATGTCACACGGGGTTGCATGGAGGTAATTATAAAGCAGTCTGGGTCCATTCTGACAACTTTTAGTTCTGGTGGGGTATGGGGTAAGTACTTAGGGGTTAGTCTATTTGAGTCTAAATACGGTTATGCGGTCACAGGGGGTTACCTTAGAAACCAGTCTGGGTCCCTTCTGACAACTTTTAGTTTTAATGGGGTATGGGGTAAGTAATTAGGGGTTGGTCTGGTGGAGTAAGAATACGTCGGGGGTGTCACAGGGGGTTACCCTGAGGTCATTAGAAACCAGTCTGGGTCCCTTCTGACAACTCTTAGTTTTAATGGGGTATGGGGTAAGTAATTAGGGGTTGGTCTATTTGAGTCTAAATACGGTTATGGGGTCACAGGGGGTTACCCTGAGGTCATTAGAAACCAGTCCGGATCGAATCTAATAACTTTGAGTTTTGTTGGGGTCACCAGTGGGGGTGATCTGGCGGGGTCAAAATAGCTTCGAGGGGTCACAGGGAAAGGCCCTGGGGTCATATAAATTTATTCCGAGTTCAAAAGTTGAATTTTAAAAAGTTGCAGTTTTTCGAAACTTTATCATCGGCGTACGTACCTGATGAATGCTCTCCTGGAAGCTGTGCTCCGGAGAAGTGCATGAGAACGATCATTGTCTTATGCAGCTTGGCGTCTTTTTTTTCATACATTTCGACCCGACCCAATGACACTCTGGATGGAAAACACCCGAGTTTGGGTTTTATTTTGTAGCTCTGCTACTTACTTTTTCCTTTGTTGATCAACTTTGGCCTTGCACATTGAATTCTTCACTAAAATTTGTTGTGTATTTTTAAAAATATAATATTTCTCTTATGAGATTCTCTCATTACTTTTGCGGTTTGATTAGAAGAGGATAATCTAAATAACTCTCCTTCTTGTAAGAATCTTTTTGAGGAAATGAGGCTCATAATCACCAACTCCAACATTGCTGACTTATAAGTTACTTTTTTTGCTTGAAAATGGATTAATTACATGTAAGGAAAGAAGGGATTGAGTGAGGTTGAGTTTGGTTGAGACCTGACCTTGCTTTTAACCACGGAACAATGAATGAGTTTGTATTGTAGTTTCCCAGTTTAAATGATGTAAGAATTGACGTCACTTTAGCAGGGAAGATGTTGTCCATAAAAGCTTAACCAAGTTCCAGAGCCACCACCAACTAATTAGTAATTAGTTGGACTCCAATCTAAGGTAAAATTCCCATGTGTGGTTTGTTAAAGAAATGATAAGTCTGCGGCTTGTAGATGAGAGGAAAAAGGAGTAAAACGGTGTAATTAGAGTGGATGTTAAAAATGATAAAAAGTTTTGTTGATGATACACGCTGATTTCTGGTGGTTATGTTATTTGTTTATTAGGGATAAAATGCCTTGTTCCAAGGTTCTTAAGTGGGTATTGTCTCATCAACTGTCCCACTAGTTTCCCATGGATTATATTTTTACTATTGTTCTCTCACAAATAACATCTTTTTGGGAATAACAATACACCTTTTTGACCCAAATGACTCAGACTCTTAGCCAGTTTTCTTGTCAAGCAGAAATAAAGAAACAATTCACTTAAACTTGTAGATTTGTTTTAAAATGTTGTCCAGTTGTTGTTGTTTGTGGGCAAAAGTGCTCTTAGTTGTTGGGATATTTATTATTCCAACCGGATTCTGTGTTCCGGTTGAGCAAGATCTTAGTTTGTCAAGGGAGGAAAAAAGTGCTTTGGATAAGGTATTAGGATTTTTGGATAGAAATTAAATTAAACTCAGTATCTTTTGTTATTTTTATATAAATTATGAACGGATTTGGAAGATGTTGATAGATTTTAAAGGTCGGGAATATAAGGCATGCACCCCTTTTGACCTTTTTGTTCCTAAAGTTTATAGATGTAATGGATGGCCGACTTCCCCAAGATTTCATGAAGAAGGAGATATTTCTAATTAAATGGCTTAGAAGTAGGTAGAATTGGGCTTATTGTAGGATTTCCTTGAACTGCCAAACCTAATTAATAAAAAAACTATACACAGGGGCCAAATTGGATGTGACGGAGGCTAGCCAGGTGCTCCTAAAGGTATATCTATTATTTTTATTGAATAATCTTACTCTAAGCTAATAAGTTAAATGCACAGCATTTAGAATGGCGAGAGGAGAATAAATGGGATGGAGTTTTGGAGGAGGATTTTTCAAAAGTGAATGATGACTATCCCATTGACTTGGAATCCACAGATTATGAGGGAAGACCCGGTGAGTTTGCACAAACAAAGCCTTATTTAGTAAATGCTATTTCAGGATGTATTTTTACGATGGAAAGGGTTGATAAAAATGATGATGATATTTGTTCTAGTTTTAATTGCAAACGGAGGAGATTGGGACGTGAGACAGGCGATTGTGGCCGGAAAGGCTGACCTCGTCGTTCGACATGCGTTGAGAAGTGTGGAAGTTATGTGCGACAAAATCCGAAGGAAACAAGCCCTTAAGGAGCATGTGACTCAGATGCAAATTATATTTGACCTTAAGGGTTTCAACCTTGTTCAGCAGGGATGCATTCGTTGTAAGTTTAACCCGCGTTATTGTCATTACACTTTAAGTTTAACTTACCGTAGATATTTTACCTAGCGTTCTAATTACGATTTAGCGCCCCGCGTTCTAATTATAATTCAGCGCCCTGCGTTGTAATTATAATTCAGTGCCCTGCGTTGTAATTAAAATTCCGCACCCTGTCCCTGTCTAATAAAGATCCTCACCGTATTAAAAGTTATTTGCCACTTTAGTTTAGTGAACTTTCTGTGTTATTTGGTAATAATAAGCAAATTAGCTACTTTGCCTCAGTAAAAATACTAATTTGCCGTGTAGATTAGATTGAAGGTTTAAAATTTGTAATTGAAAATTGAAATGTGTATGTAGGTTTGACGATTTATCTCAACTTTGTCCTAACGTTCCAACGGGAGTTTCCAGGAATGGCAGACAACATTATATTTCTGAATGGTGAGTTAAATAAGCCTCCTTAATCCCGCATACAGAATAATAAATAATATTCCTAATTGACATGACATGTTGTAGCTCCAAGTGTGTTTGAAATTGTGTTGGATACACTAAGACCCTTTGCGGCTGACGATATTCGTAGTGTTTTCAAAATATTTGGATCCAATCCACAACAATGGCAGAGACTCCTTTACAGCATAATATCTCCTGACCAACTTCCAATCTCTTTGGGTGGAACTAAAACTTAAACCGTTGAGTCTAATAAATTCTGTCACGGTTTAAATTATAATTTGTAGAATACTGTAGGACATGAATAAAAGGTGGGGGGATTGGTAAAGTTTATCCAGAAGAATCATGCATTTATTTCATTCCAAGAAGGCAGTACTCACAGTCACCGTGTATTTGGGGTCTTATGGGAAATAAATAAAACCATAGGCGTAGGTCAACACAAATGTCCAGATAAGACGAGGGTTATCAGTTAAAAAGGATGGATGTCGTAGATTGCATAGTTTACTTGAACATTTGTCTCACCGCAACTGGTAAAAGGCTAAACTTTCCTTACTTTCATTTCATGATGTTTCTATTACTTCCGCTGAGGTATTTTTATTGGATTTGGGTATAGGAAACCCGCAGCTAAATTATTCATTCCGGAAGTGCCAATAAGAGCATAATATTTTAATAAGTTAGAACTTCCATACGGTTGTTTTTTATTTTTTAAATCATAACAAAATGTTAATGAAAATAGTTCGATTCCTGTTGACCTTTGGGGTTCTAACTCTAATTAAATTTAGATATGTTGTTGGCGTTAATGTTGATGAAGATCTGATTGTAACGAGAGGAGATAATGGGACGTTGGCTAAGGTTTGTGACTATTTTAGTGGAATTAAATGAATTGGAATATACTGGAGGAGGAGTTGATTATTACTTATGAAGTTTCCTAATGAATACTATTGATTGCAGTTCAAAGACATCGTTTCGGGAGAGTTGACTCAGAAATACATGCAGGATGACTTATATTTGATAAAATGGTTACGAAGTAAGTGAAACAATATAAAAATACACTTTCAAGGGCAATTTCAGTTCGATTTTTATTTTTCTAGGTGCGGATTTGGATATTTTGAAAGCTAAGAGTTTGATTGAAGAGGTGATTAAAATACCAGATTAATAAAAATCTGATACACTCATGACTTTTCTGAAATGGTTGAGCTGGAAATGTGGATGTGGTTTCCCCCATGCTTAGCATGTGTGATAAAGCCCTGAATCTGCTTACTCTACTCTAGCTGTATATTCTGGTTCATACCATCACACCTACAGACCCTGCATCAGAATTTTAACATATTCTGTCAGTTTCATCCCTTCGATGCGTCCGTTTACATACAAAGATTTACAAAAAAGGGTATTTTTTTCTAGCACTTGAAATGGAGATTTGATAATAATATGGACACAATTCTGGATGAGGATTTTGAAGACTTTAATGAGGATTACCCGATTGACACGGAGAGTGAGGATCGAGAAGGGAGACCAGGTTATAAACCATGAAATCTTGATTTCTTTAGAAACTCCTGGAAATATTTGATTAAAAAGAACTTTCATAGTAATAATATTTGACGTGCGGGATTGGGACATCCGAAAATCGGTTTTGACGGGTAAAAGACCACAAGGACTCAGACACACCTTTCGGGCTGTGGAACTTCAGTGTAAACAAATTCGGGATAAACAGGGAAAAGGGGAGCGGGGGACCCAGATGCAAATTATTTATGACCTTAAAGGGTTCAATATTCAGCAACATGCTTGTTTTGTTTGTACGTTTGTTGGTTGGTTATTCATAGGTCAAACTATTATACAATCTGTAGGTGCTTTGTAAAGCATTACACAATCTAGCTAAAGAATATAAATACGGATAATTAATTATAGGTTTGCCAGGCTATGTTGAGTTTGTCCGGACGTTCCAAAAACAATATCCTGGGATGGCGGATAATATAATATTTGTGAATAGTAAGTGAAACAACTGAAGAGTTTTAGTGTAAAAATGAAAGATGGATGCGAGAGTAAAATTAACTTCCAGCTCCACCGACTATCGAGGTTGTTTTTGGGATTCTACGTCCAATTGCTAGTAAAAACCTTAAAGATGTGCTCAAGATTTTTGGAAATAATAAAGCGGAATGGAAACCATTTTTATTAAGTTTAATATCTCCAGACCAACTTCCTAGGTCTCTTGGAGGAACTAAAGTGTAAACCTATGTACAAATATGCGTATAGTATAGGTGTGGGGTTCAAACTAAAATAAATCATTTCTACCTCCTCAATTAACTTTAATAAAGAATTGTAAAAGGGACTGGGTTTTTATTTCAACATTATTCCTACTTTAGTGATGATGTCTTTTATAGAAACAACATGACATTTGTGAAGAAAAGAGGATAAAATATAATTAAGGCCAAAGATTGAATACTAATTCTGTAAAAAGTTGGGGTTTGATTGGTATATTTATTTGCGTTAACTGTATTATTATTAGGACATGAATAAAAGGGTTGATTATGCCAAATAGCAATACGCCACCTTGAAATCTTTCCTGACCGCAACCCACAAATAGCTAAAATGTTCCCCGTAATTGTTATTTTTATTCCGGCTGGCTTACCCACCTACATTTGCGTTAATAAATGGAATGTATTGTATTAAAATTGGGACAAAATCCCAAGGATGTTGGATAAGGAAAGCGGAATTTATATTATTTATTCTGGAAGTTGTGAAGTTATTTTTTTAGAAAACTTACCTAGTTGTATTGTATTTGTAGTTGTCTCAATCAGTCTGAAGTCAATCCACTTCCTTACAGGTTTAATTGTTATTGGAATAATCATAAAAAATATAGAAAAATGTTGTTAAAAACAGTCCAAGTCCTGTTGACCTTTGTAGTTATGAGCCTGATTCAAGTAAAACGTGCTGTTGGGATTAGGGTTGATGACGAGTTGACCCTAACGACTCGGGAGAAGATGGCTTTGGATAAAGTTTGTGACATTCAGATAAACTATTTCTGTACAATTAACTGTAAATGAACGAAGGGTTGGTTATTAGGTTTTTATTAATAAAATTACAGTTTAAAGAGATCGTTTCGGGGGAATTGTCTCAGGATTACATGCGAGAAGAAATATATTTGATTAAATGGTTACGAAGTAAGATTTTTAATGATAAAATAAAGATTATTGGTAGGAAACTTTAAGGGCCGTACTTTTTATGTTAATTATGTTCTGTTAGGAGCGGAGTTTGATGTCCTCAAAGCAAAGAGTTTGATTGAAGAGGTAATTAAAATCAGACACTGCCGATCTTTATTGATGGGTTGGAAATGTCTGTTATTATTGGGGGAGGGGACTTTGGGGGTTATAAATGTTGTAATACGAGGTACATAAGCTTCCCAGTAAAATCTTGTGGGTGTGGTCAGACGGTAAGAGTCGGGTTCTGTAATGCCCGTGCTCTGGTGAAATTGTAACCATAAACGCCCTGGACATGCCATCCTACCATTTCTTATGCTTACGGAGCATATAATTATCTGGGCATTGTGCCCTGCTTTGGGCATACCCCTTGCACCTTGAATGTAGCTTGTTAAATTATCTGGGCATTATGCCCTGCTTTGGGCATACCCATCGCGGTTTGAATGCACATACAGCATAGACAAAGTATCAATTCTTTGTCTATGCACGTACAGGACGTGTAAAACTACCTGAGAATAATGCCCTGATGCCCTAGCGCCCAAGTACTCTAGGTTTAAGTCTGATTCTTGTGCTAAATCCCCGTTGTTTATTTAAAATATCTAGCACTTGAAATGGAGACGCGAGAACAAGATGGACACAATTCTGGATGAGGATTTTGAAGACTTTAATGAGGATTATCCGATTGACACGGAGAGTGAGGATAGAGAAGGGCGGCCAGGTTGGACCTCATGAAACATTTATAATTGAAGAAAAGTCCCTTTTAAAACAATTAAAATGATATAGTGATAACATCCTTCGTGGGGGATTGGGACATCCGGAAATCGGTATTAACTGGAACAAGACAACAGGGACTGAGACATTCCTTTCGGGCTGTGGAACTTCAATTTAAAAAGATACGGGATAAACAGGCAAAGGGGGAGCGGGTGACCCAGATGCAAATTATATTTGACCTTAAAGGATTCAATATTCAGCAACATGCTTGTCTCAGATGTAAGGTTTATCCATTTATTTCCGCTTTGTCTCTATTTTATTCAGACCACCACTGGTCTTGAACTAGTTGGTGTAGCAGTGGCTGAATGAAACGTATATTTTGTTCCTCCTAGGTTTAGCAGGATATATCCAGTTTGTACGGACGTTCCAAAAACAGTATCCCGGAATGGCCGATAATATAATTTTTATTAATAGTAAGAAAAGTAATCCGAGTTTTTATTTCCAAAAAGTTTCCAAAAGTAAAACTGTAAAGAGTAAATGATATTTTGATACAGCTCCGTCGAGTATCGAGGCCGTTTTTGGTATCCTTCGTCCAATCGCCAGTAAAGATCTTAAAGATGCTTTAAAAATCTTTGGAAGTGATAAAGAAGGTTGGAAAGGATTTTTATTAAGTTTAATAGCTCCAGATCAGCTTCCTAGATCTCTTGGAGGAACTAAAGTATAAAATATACTAAAAGTATCCATCAAATGGATGGGGGAAATTGTACAGAATAAATCTAATGTTTGTTATGCTCACTTGCGTGGTTAATACGTAAATTATTAATGCTAGTGGACCTTATAATTTAATGGGGAAAGTTCCAATAAATTAATTACAGGTTTAAAAGCCAAGAATAGTTGGGTTGGAGTTTGTTTGAATTTTGCATGGAAAATAAAAGCATAGAAGAAAAAGAAACGACAGAGATTGCGAGGCTAATGTAATTAAAGGATATTCCTCTTAGATAAGCCAACTTTATGTAGTTTTTAGCTTGTTTTTTTTTGCCGGTTCTAGAGTCTTTCTTTTAGTTAATTTCAGTAGTTTTAAGACTTATGAGAATTTAAAGGTTAATTTGTCGTGGAATTTGGGACTATTTATATCCAGCCATGACCATGTTAACCTTCAGACCACTTTGGTATAAAGTTGAGGTTCATTTGGGTTTTTTTGACAGAAGTGTCCCTGATTCTTCAACCGGAGGGGCTTTTTTATTTATTCGATTGGTAAGAGCGTCACCTGTTAAAATCATGTCAATTCAACTGCTGGTATCTTAGCTAAAATGTCTCAAAAGCGTCTAACAATGGGTAAGAAAGTGTCAGTGAGATGGCTATTACTGTATCTCTGTTGTAGACTGTTCCGTACTACAGTCGCTGTGAAGATTCCGGATAGCAAAACCCTTGACTTCCGGTTAAACGATCCCTCTCTCCACCAAAGCCAATGTACTTACCATTTATGGCGTAACTCGGACTCTCCCTCCATCGTTGACATATTCGAATCCATCGTTCAGCAAAACCAGGACTACGGGTTGTGGACCATAAGGTCCTTTACGGGTAAAAGGGTCTTGGAACAACCGGTGGACTCTGTTTTCGAACACTGCTCCATAAACCTGATAGTCTTTACCGATATTCTTCATCCTTTAAGGGAGAACCCTAGCCGACTTCTTAACCAGATTTTAACATCTTCTGAGTATTTATCAAAGACCCAAAACCACAACATTCTGATCCTAATATTCGTAGACATCCCTAAGTTGCCCGTCACCCTTTTTGGTCTAGGAGCCAGTACTTTCGTCCACATAGTTTCACAACCGAATGACCGGTTTCCACAAAACTACTTCTGCCCTTGGTGTCCTATCTTTAATCCCCGGATGGAGGGGGTAATGTCCATCCTTACTGTCAACTACGGGTATCTCTCCAACCACCGAAAGTCCGAACTGGTGCAAGTCCAAATAAAAACTGGGGACACGTACCCGTGGAATCAACCCCCGGGGTTTCTCCAGGCTTGTCCCTGGACTACGGAGCACTTTGACTCCCTGCTTGATGTAGAGTTCTGCAGTAATAAGGCTACAGAGTTGGAAATGTTGGGGGAGTTGTATAACTTCACTCCTGTAGGAGATCCTTACAACAGGTTTAATAATATTCATGGGAACATTGAACCTCAGTTTTATCTTGTTAAACATATGGGTAAACTAGGAATTAACGGGAAGATAGTCCGAGGAAGTCAGCCAGGAAGACTGATCTATTGTCGGAAGAAGGAGGATTTCAATATCCTAGTCTCTTTTGAAATCTGGGCAGCCCCTTTCGGAGTTGAGGTTTATGGAACCCATGAGAAGTTAGACCTTTTTCCCTTTTTCCCTGAAAAAGGGCTAGACCTTTTTTTCAAAAAAAGGGCCAGCCCTTTTTTCAAAAAAAAGAGCCAGCACTTTTTTCAATAAAAAGAGCCAGCCCTTTTTTTAAAAATAAGAGTCAGCCCTTTTTGTCAAAAAGGTGACAAAAGTTCCAGCAGATTGTATTTTTG
>JAQFZX010003612.1:0-11466 GCA_034682405.1 Hydroisotoma schaefferi | reverse complement strand
CGAATACGATGTTACCTTTGGAAAATAGTCAAGCTTTAGAGACTGCGTAGGAAACCGGATAGTAAGAAAACGAAAACCTCGCGGGGGAGGGGAAGAGGTGGGGGGTCCCCCAGCTTTCGGTGGTTGTAATAATTTCTAAACTTAAAACTCCCTTAGATGGGCTCTGGCAGCTACACTCATAGGTTTTAATTAAGAAACGGAGATGTGTCCAAAAAAACCTGTCAAGCCTGTCCAAAGTCTACTTCATAGTTTTTACAAACCCCATTTTTAAAATTTGAGATACGTTGTGGTATTTTTGACCTCATGCTCAGAAAAACTTCTACATTTTTGAATAATTCCTTTAAGTTCACAACTTTTAAACTAATCTCCGAAAATATGTTTTTACCCCTCCTTCCTGTAAGTGACCTGACCCAAGTGGGTTTTAGAACTTAGTCCGATTACAATGAAAATCAATCGAGAGCTTTCTTTTGATCCATCAAATGCAACTGTAGATTTCGTAACATAACGCGTACTGCCGTTATCGTGCATACACACTGAAGTACATGTGAATTTCCATGACGGTTTTAATTAAATTTTTAAGTTGCTATGTGGAACCGTAATTTTGAGACTGTAAAATAAATAAGACTCCTATGCATATTTCTGCTTTACCCTGTATGTGTAATAGGGTGCAAAGAGAATTTTTAGGAAAAAATAAGATGCAGAACTCAGCAGCTATTCCTTTTTTGTTTGAGTATAAAAATTCCTGGAAACGCTTATTTTACAGTAATAGAAAGAATTCATTTAATGCCGAGAAAAAGTATTTATTTTCTGAACTGGCAGAACTAAATGCAATAAAAAGCAATAAAAGCAAAGTACAAAGTTAAAGTTGTGACTGCGAAGAATAAAAATACAAACACACTCACGTTCCACAGTTTTTCTTAAGAAAAAAGCTATTGTTGTTTTGTTGGCAGTACAGGGGACGGGTGCCGGACTTGGTGGCCAACGACGTGCTGGCAAATGGAATTGGTGGCAAATGGACTTGGTAGGAAAACAATTTTAAAAGTATGCTATTTAAGAGGCTATTTTATTCTGAAAATATGTGGAGAAAATAAGTACGGGTAAGTTATAATTTTGTTATATTTATTGTTGTTGATTCAACAATGTTGAATAAGGGCTTTCAAAGTAGTTGCTTTACTTAAAATGCGTATAATAGGCTACAATATCCAAACTTCATCTGGCAATGTCACTAATTACAAAATAAATCAAAATAATTCGTAAAACTTTACAGGATAAAAATGGCTAAAATTATAAATAAAAACTGGTAAAAATATTTTCGGTAGAAACGTCATGGGTTCAGTCAAAATATTTTTTAAAAAATTACAAAAAACGACTAAAATAATGCATAAAACTTATATATCTTGGAAAATGGCGGTGTCAGTGAAATCAGTAAAAAAATCCGTAAAAAATTCAACTAAAAACGGTTAAAATAATGCATTAAACAATATAAATCTCGGAACTATATGTGTCAGTGGTTTAAAATCAGTACAAAAATCCATAAAAAATTTAACGATTTATAAACACAGGTAAAATAATAAATAAAACTAATAGGTATAAAATATAAAGTCCATTTGCCATTAAGTCGTTTGCCACCAAGTCGCTCTGCCACCACGTCGCAGGCCACCAAGTGGTTGGCCACTAAGTCGTAGACTCACAGAGGACCATCCCAAATTTTACTGGGTAGAATTGATGCATATTTTGAATAAGAGACTACTGGACTACTGGCACTGGCTTCTGAAGTTGCTACGCAAGCCTTTATGTGAATGATCTGTCACTCCGTCTGTCTGTCCGTCTGTCCGAGCGATAACTTTCGAACTGCTGAACTTTTTCGAGTTTCGCTTTCGGATATTTGTCACTAAGGTTCCAACTAAGAGTAATTTTGAAGATGGGCCAATTATGTCACACCCCCTGGAGGTGGGTGGGGTCAAAGGTCACAATTTCGTCTATGCTAACCCCTATCAACCATGGTTTCGTTGAAAAGGTAATCACTAGGGCATTTCAAAAGGATCAAAATTGTTCTGTGACACTCAGGTCAAAAGTTGTGACCTGAACTTGGTCATGATTGGGCAGAGTTAGACTCTACTACCAAATGAATCCCATTGCCACGACAACTTCATTGGACCCTATTTAGGCACCCCCACTGACCTTGCTCAAAAGTTATGACCTTACAAAGGTCAAAATGGGGCACTTTGAGACTCTAGTGCCAAATGTTGCCCACACCCTCAACAAGTTCATTGGACCCCATTTTGGGAGGCATTTTCGAAGCTACGTTGACTTTGGTCTTAACACACCAGACTGTCTCACAGTACCCCACACACCCCAGAATGTCCTACAGTGCTCCAAACACCCCAGAATGTCCATCAATGCTCCAAACACCCCAGAATGTCTCACACTGCCCCAAACACCCCCAGAATGTCTCAGAGCCCCCAAACACCTCAGAATGTCTCACAGTGCCCCAAACACCTCAGAATGTCTCACAGTACCCCAAATACCCCAGAATGTCTCTGCCCTCAACATCACAGATATCTCACAATTCCCCCGACACCACAAATGTCTCAACTTGCCCCCAACAGCAGGGGACTTCAGTGACAAATGCGTAAAAATCCCGTAAAAAAATTCCTAATGAACGCAAGCCTTCGTTACACCCGTTTACAACGGTTTATTCCCAATGTAGTTTTATGAGGCCTTTTTGCTATTCAGAATATAACTAGACATTCCAATATATGTACATGTGACCATCACGCTGCCTGTTCCGGTTGTTTAGATTTCTTCAGTAAAAAAATTAACAACATTGCCAACAAAGAAAAACGTTTTGGACAAACGAAAATGATATTCGCTTTTAAATTTGGATACTTTCCCTGAATGTTTTGTAAAGAGAGCTGGAACGAATGCCCTGTTAGTTTGTATAGTTGGTCGTTTGTCCATGGTCAATAACTATATTGTGATCTAGATGTTTTTGGTTATGGTAATGTCTTCATTTTAACCTGTGAACACATTTTAAGCAGTAAAGTGATACACGATTTTCTAAAAGTCGCTAGCTGTCCTTATTCTCATTCGACAATAAACGATCCGAGGTTTTTTCAGCTGTTGATTTTGATAAATAGTCAAATTATTTAAGCAGACGGTTAAAGGCGTGCAAAATTAATTAAGAAGCTGGAAAAATACCAAAAATCCTTAGTACTGACCGAAATCGACCTGACATATACATCACTTTTACTAAAGACGTGTCTCTGTACCTTTTTCGAACCGTTGCGTTCTCAGTAACGCGTCAACGGATGTTTATGAAAATAGTCTCAAACTGTTTGAATTGATCGCCTAATATAGCAGTAATAATGCTGAATTTTTTAAGTAATTGTATGAGCAGACGGTTGAAGGCGTGCAAAATTAATTAAGAAGCTGGAAAAATACCACAAATCCTTATTCCTTAGTACTGACCGAAATCGACCTCACATACACATTTGTAGATTACTTCAGTCAGTTACAAAATATTTAAGGGGCATGTTCCCTATACCCGTTGCTGCTTTACGCTTTAAAGGAAAGTTGTAAACCTCAATGATCTATTATTTCCACGGACTGTCAACTCGGAGTGGGTGCGTATGCTAATGAAAACAAGCAGTGCTAACGATCCGAGTGCGCTTTTCAATGAATGCGTTATTATAATAACTGTAGAATACTACGAACATGTTATAGACTAAGTCATAGGCAGGTAATGGTAGTACCTCAGTAACAACATCTCAGTTGTTCGGAGAATAAGAGGTATTATAATGGACAATGGACTTTAGTCTGAAGTGGAAGGAAGGCAAGGGCTTCCAGTGATCGATGAGACTGGGACTTATTCACTGTCACGGCTTTACCCAGCTGGTCGGGAACCAAAAAGCATGGAATCGCGGCGATAAGCGACAGTAATAAATATTAGGTAGTATGTTTACTATACTCTACTTACTTTTACTCACAAAGGCATTGTTGTCCAAAGCGAATCTTCTTAAGTATGATTTTGCCTATCAAACCAGCTTTAACGAACTTTACTTCCTTCCTCACTCGTAGTTAGCTAAGCCCCTGCCTGGCTGAAGTCAGTTGATTTTAGTTTTAAGCAGATGCTCACCACGAACGATTCATTCTAGCTGACTCCCTACGCACATTATTATTCCTGTATGCCTACTATTGTGCGTAAGTAGGAAAACACTTGAAGCGGAAACGAAGACTTCCCACCGATATTTACGATGACCCGGCTTCCCATTATTGGCCTGCTCCTGTTAATATTGTAATCTCTTCATTGAGTACGACAGCGAGATAGGTGAAAAATGAAGGATTAGACAGTCGTAAACAAACCGCACGGGCTTGAGCTTGTCACTTTAAGATGGGATCTCTGGAGGGTTATAAAGTTTATTTTAAGGGAAACTACCAATTTATTTAGGCTAGTCTGGTAACTTAATGGCTCTTGTGAAAATTGAAGTTCTGAGTTTTATAATTATTTAATAATGCATTTTAAAAGGTTAAATTTGGTTAAAAATTCATTTCATTTAATAGAATCCTTTTGAAATAATCTCAATTTTTACCATATGGAAAGAATGGTATTTTGTATTTCTAGCCTCCTAAAATAAAATCATTTTGAAAACAAAGTCCATTTTCATATTTTAGGTAGTATACTACAAGGTACGTATATCTACTTATATTTAGATTGAATACCGTATTTCCGGTAATTATTATTATTCCCCTGGGAAGTTATTGTTTCGAAGCAAAAATTGGGAAAACGTTTAACATGAGTAAGCTAGGGCGACTTTTAATTTTTAACATGGAAAGTATAGTGGAATTTTTTCGAGGGGGGATTATTTAAGGGGGAGTTGCTAAACGAAAACAGCCTAACCAGGTTGAAGCTCAGTAACTATTCAAAAGGATTTTCATTAATTTTGATTCGACAATCTAGCTAGTTCACGATGGAATGGATGAAAATCAACCAGAGACCTTCCATCGATCAAGCCACATCGCTCGACTGCTGCTGATTTTGCCATGAAAAACCCCACGAATAATCAACCGATAGAAAATTTGGGAACAACAAGATCCCTTATTATTAACAACCCCAACATTGACATGAGTGTGAAGTACAAAGCAAATCACAAAATTTTAATCAAGCTTCAGCCGTCATACAATGGGCCTGCCTGATGTCCTTATAGTTCAGTCTTTCCTAACCAACCAATCATAATCAAATGGGGTTTGGTTTGTATTGAGAATTGAGATTTGGAAAATTGTAATACCTTTAAACTGAAAGGGAACTGCAGTCGAGCTCTTTCCACAATTTATTGATGGATCCAAATAAAGCCAAAAAACGCAATTCCCTTATAAAATTCAATGCTTATCCAGACAAAACAGAAAATGAAGAAATTGATTAAGGATTAAAATACATCTGTTCTCTCTAATAAACATGCGTAAACTTATGTTTATTTTCATCTTTTTATTTGAACACTTTGCAGAAAGCATCACTGTTATTGCATTGCTACTGGGGCTAAGAACATGGAACATGTAATTAGTAATTTTTCTCCAAGGGAAAGAGGACTCATCAATAAACACTTGAAGAGACATGACAAACTCCTCATAGGGTTTAATCCATCAGACATTCTCTTACGTATTCCTTCGGTTGACAAAACTACAGCTCTGTATCGTATCCCTAACACATCCATTCATTGCACTGAAGAAATCCATCCATTTATTTACATGCTTTTTACTTGTGTGGTAGTACTACCGGTTCGGTGGTATGTTGTGTTAAAATTGTGACTGAGAATAATATATTTCCTTCAGTCGCTGTGAAGTGCATTTTGCTATTATTATTTTTATTTTATTTCGTACGATGGATGGATGTAAGACAGACATTTCTTTCCATTAAGGGTTTCTAGTTCTAGTACTACTACATCTCGTCTTGTGATCTGTTCTGTTTCTTACTTTACGTTGTTTGTTGTGCCTGCCAAGCTAAAGCTGTACTCTTAGAGGTAAGTATTTTCTGCTGATGTTAGTGAATGTCGAAGAGACCGGAGAAAACCACTCAATTCCTTAAGAGATAAATGACACATTCCAACATCCAAGAATCCCTGTTTCCATCCATCCGTAAATGCCATTCGCTATCCAAAGAATCCTGTGCACTTTTACCTCAATTCTATCTCATCCTCTCTCGTCATACCTTTCCTCTCGTGGCTTGCTTCTTTCACCATTCCCAATAACGCACAGGGACATACTAAAGGGAGTACTCGATATTGCAGCGATAGTTGCACAAGAGTAAAAATAATATTATCATCATCAACTTTGCAGAAGAGTAATCATCGTCATCTTTGCTCTCATACCTAAAAAAATAGTACAATTTCACCCAAGAATGGGCTTTACTCTAATGCTTCTGTAAGTAATGTATTGACTGTTCTCAAGAAGGTTGCGTTCTTTTCCTACGTCGAAATAACATTACTGGGGTTTTAGTTTGCTTACTTTGGAGTCATAAAAATGGAATATAACAACGGAAGTCCTACGAGTGAAAAAGTAGTGTTATGAAAATTACCTAATTGATTACAATTACACTAGTAAAGGGTATTGGCTTACCGCTTACATTATTTCTTCACCGTCTTCATAAATTCTTTGCCCATTTTTCGCTTTAGAGCATGATCCTCCTTAAGTTTCGTTTAGAAGAAAGCTATGGGGATTACTCAAACATATTTTATCCACCTTCCCGATCCCAATGCCAATGAGAGCCTTCGATACTTCTGAAATTGACTTATAGGAGGCATGAACTTTGGTTGCAGTAACGTATTAGGATAAAAAGAGTGTCGGTCGGAGTAATATAACGAAGTGAAATTGTCACATGCATCTCCGCACTATTAAATAAGCTAGCCATAGAAGTAGAGATGGAATGTCTTGTAATATTGATGCAATGCCAGAGGAGAAAAAGTGATTGATCAGAAAACTCATGTAATTTTTTTGTCCTCCTTTCTCTTTTTCTCTTAGAATTCCTCCGATGAAAGTAAGGAGCTTAGAAGTTGCCATAATGCTGGGTTACTATCATTACTGACTAAGGACTGATTAATTATTGACAGAGGGGTTCGTGAACCCTCCGACTAGAGAAATAAGTGTACGTAATGTGGGGTGTTTTACTAGCTGGTGAGTAATTTTTGTGACATTTATAAGTAATCCACCTGCTTAGGTAATTGCAGAGTATTTGCTGGAACCGTAATTACTCGTAGTATCAACTGCAATTATATACAGAGAAATTTTCACTTCAGAAAGGTTAGGAACATATTCTTACTAGCCAAGGAGCTAAAATGTTTCTTTTTTAAATGGATCTTTTGTGTATTCAAAGTTTCTCATTTAGAAATTTGATATACAGGGTAAAAATTAATATAAAAGCTATAAGAAGTACTATTAAATACAACTAACCGGACTCCTCGTGGCTTGTTTTAATTAGAAAAGGTAAAATGTTACTTAACAGATCTTATATTTATTTGCTTAATTTCATTCTAGTTAGTGAAAGGGGTGCGGTTTTTCCTCGAGTTTCATAACTTTAAAAAACCCATGTTGATTCCAGTAGGGGTAATGAATACTTTTTGTTGTATAACGTGTAGGTAATGCCAGTCGTTTTAAATACTTCCTTGCCTGCCCTAAAAGAAACGTGGAGATCCCATAACGTTCGACTGACTTAACTAATTTTTATAGTTGTGTATGTTCCTCAAAGAAGCTAATGAATGGTGGATGGAATTGGAAATCGGAATTGCCCCTGATTCTTAGAAACGTATTCCAAATCTTTCACGGTATTATTTTCCAGACAGTTCGAGGCAAGCCATGAAGCAAGAAGGCAAGTTTAGGATGTCAAACTAATGCCCCTGTTGCTCATGGTTTTGATTTGTATTTGGGTACATGTGCGCTGATGGGAATTTCTGAGTGTGTGGGTCTTTTTACATTTTACTTCTGTGTCATATTGAACTAAGAAGTAAGCAGGCTAGTGAGAAGTACCTACTATAGCAGGATGGAGTAAAAGTAATTTCTGTCTGATGGGGGCTTTTAATGAGTCGTTTGTTGTTTGTCAAGCAAGCCATGAAAACTTGAGAGCATGAATGAAGCGAAACAAATTGGGATAGGAAAGACTGAAGGAAGTTAAACAAGTATTTATCATACAAAGAAAAGACGACGAGCCGTGTTTAAAATGCAATGCATGAAATACTACTACTATTTTTCATCTGCATAAGGTGATCCATATAAAATCCATTAATAGTATAGAACAGCTCCATTGGATTGGAAGAGTGACTGATGGTGACTGAAGTGGAATTTGTTTGGACATAATTATTATGATCGCAAGCAAGAAATGCAAGGAATTGTTTACGTCTACTTTTATCACTGGGGAGCTTCAAGCTTGACGAAGCATGTCAAATGGACCAAACCTCCTCCTTACCGACTGAAAATACAGAAATGTTAGTCCGCAGTTGAACAGTAGCCTAATAATTAAAATGTAGTAAAATAATTAAAACAAGCTCATGTAAAAACGCACACGCTGGTGTATCGGGTGAGATGGGAAGAAAACACTGCCAAGAAAGCTTATTCAGAAGAGGTTAAAGGAAAGATGACTTTGACCACCCAAAACTTTACTGTGTCGTTTATTCGTACGAACTGCACAAAAATAGAGGATTCTGAAATACAATATTCCTTCAACGGCATTTATATAATGTTGCCCGTTACATTTTTAGTTAAATCTTAAAAAAAAGAATTGTACAGGGTAAATTCTATCATCTTTTTTGTATGCTACGCTGTATAGTAAGAAGACAATCGAAGGAGGACGCGAAACTCCATCTAAAATTAGACATTGTCACTGTAAAAAACTGGTCTAAATTATTTATACATACGCAACTTTTAACTTACCTCGTGGGGACAGGAATCTTCTCATGCACCATTCCGAAAATTGAATTAGTCACATATGGTTGTTCGCATTATTATACTTTAAATTCACGAAAAGTAAAGGCTATTGATAACTATCAGCTCTTCGTTTGCGCTTCTTGTATTCCTATTTGCAGTCTCCGCATATATCGATTCCTGCCTAGAAGTATTAATACCTATTGAGTTATTAGCGATTGGAGTATACCTTTTGGGGTAAAGGTTGCCCCAAAGACTCTGAAATTTCTTTTGAAAGAAGTTGCCCCTGCCTTTGGACTCTGAAAACTTTAAAGACAGAGGTTGCCCCCGGAGAAAGTCATCCATGGGGCAACTTTTTTCTAGAACTTTGAGGATTCGTTTTGGGGGCAACCCTACTCAAAAAGGGGCGGAGTCAACTCACTTTGAGATCGAGATTCTACTCACTCTTGGGGGCAACCTTATGGGGCAACCTTTACCCCAAAAGGTATACTCCAAGGCGTATCATTAGAATTTTGATATTTACATCATAAAATAGTAAACCAAGTAATATTTACTGCCAGCTTCCTGCTTAAATTCTAAATGCATGTAAAAGTTAAGTTGTAAAAGTATGCTGCTTTTTGAATTTGGATGGAATCAACACATTGTTACACTATTTTAGCTTTATTTTTACGAATTTATGAGCATAATGCTAGTCAAAAACAGCAAGACAAAGAAAATGTGGAGTTGATTTACTGGAGGCAATATATTATTTCTAGGAGCAAGAGTACAAGCAGGAGTACAAGAGTACCTTCTGTAAGAATTATCAACTTCACGGTGGAGGACTACAAATGAGAAAATACGCGATAGAAACGCCTGAATCCGTGGAAGGTATAGGCTACGAACCTATCTACCTGAATCCTCATTCCTATCCGTCTTCATCCCGTGCACGGCAAACTCTTATTGCATAACAATACAAAAGTGATGCATATTTTTTGCTTTAAAACGAAGGCCAAGCCACAAACTTTAGCTGATGCAAAGTTTTGGTACTCACTTTATTTTCTTTTTCAGGATTTGTTTATCGCGATTACTCTACGTTTATTTTGCCTTCTTTTTATAAAAATAAAACATCATGTTGATTAATTTATTACTAGGCTATAATGTTTTAACTAGTCGGTCGGTATTTTGAATTTTGCACAACATATAGTTTATCTGTATTCGAATATTGAAAGAGTGTACTTCGGTGCTAAAATGTTAAAATGATAAACTATTTGCAGTAAAGTGAACCTGATATGGTTCAGTCCATTGACAAATCCCGTCATATGGAAAACAAAACACTCGAACACTCAGAAATTATTGAAGATAAGCTAAAAGTCAACAGATTTCTTTTAAAAAAATTGAAATGCTTCTATACAGAAATAGTAGTAGAGTAACATCGTACGCTCCTTTATTTCTATCATCCCTCTTGAACTTTGAACACCACGTGTATACTCTCATCAACTAGGTTTCCTTAACCCTATGTACCTAACTTGCCGTTAATGGACCAAGAAGTGAAACATAACACAGAACACGACCACAGTAGTTGTAAATGTTAACGGTGAAAAAAAAATTCTTCAGAAAAACATGCAGCTGAACTAAATGTAAAGTGCTTATTTTTTCTTCCAATTCATAAAGCCTTCATCTATCTTGAGAATAAGATGCAAAACTGTACGATCTAAAAAGCTAACCATAGGTATTAGATGTGCTGTATTCAACTAGATAACACTTCCACAGAAATGTCATGTTGTCTCCCGGTATAAACCGTGTTTAACTCCTTTCCTGCAAATAGCCTCGTGATATGTAATCTACTGCCAGTATACCCATGCGGCTTATTTTGTTGGTTGTGCTTGTGTTATGATGTTACAGACGTTCATTAATCTAGCTTAGTTTTGAAAATAAAAACGAAATGTGGTGTTACTTTGGTAAAGAAGCGAGTAAAATTGTGGCCGAATTCTTTAGGAATAAGCACGATGTTTTATAGAAAAGAACGAAACTTTTTTTCGCCTAAGATTGCTTCGACTAGCCGGGCTAGAAAGTGTAAAAAGTATAGCCATTTTGGAGACTGAAGTTACAAATTTGGGTTTGAAATTATACTCTGTCTTAAACCCTAAATCCCTTGAAGAGGTCTTTATCGAACAAGTCCAAGATTAATGCTCCATAAACCAACCACAGAGTAACGTAGAATAATAAACATTTTAGTCGAAAGACTGTATAGACAGTAAAGGAGTCACTAGTCGATGCAGAATGTCACTGAACACGGAGAAGAGTGAAGAAAAGGACTAAGATGCTTTTAGAGGAGTAATAAAACCACATTGAGGCATGCTACGAATTTCCCTATGCAGTATTAAAAGTGGAAAGCGCGTTAAAGACCAAGTATACACATTAAGTACGTATTGTCTCGAATAGAGGCCCTCCTCGAATAGTGGCCCCCCTTAATTACTATTAATACTCCTTTAATTGTATTGTTAAATTTAACCCACAAAACATTGAAAAATTAATTAGTAGCCCGGGCCTCTACTCGAGACAATTCGGTAAGTAACCCAC
>JAQFZX010003611.1:0-11473 GCA_034682405.1 Hydroisotoma schaefferi | reverse complement strand
TGGGTTTGATAGTCCCTGTGGGTCAATCTTTGGGTTTGATAGTCCCTGTGGGTCAATCTTTGGGTTTGATAGTCCCTGTGGGTCAATCTTTGGGTTTGATAGTCCCTAAATGGACCTTCAGGGTTCAATAGCGTGTACAAGGGTGGACTTTTGGAGTTGTATAGTCTGCAAATGAGTAGACGTTAGGGTTTACTTTTAGCCTGTTAGAATAGATTGTATGGAATTGGGAGATATGTTATAATGGAATATATATATGTTGGTTGATAATTGGGATTGCAGCAGGGTCAATTGAAGCATGGGTAACATTCGCTTTGGATGAAAAAAGGGTCATCCAAGCCCTGGTTTTGGGTATTTCTCTTCGTCAAGTGTTGACCCGACGAAAGCTACTCGTCATTATTGACAAAAATACCCCTCAACACTTAAGGTAAGGTTTTCCCATATAAACTGAACTTGGACCCCACCACCTTCCTATTATCACATACATTAATAAATGGGAGGTCTGTCTGACGTAGACAAGCCCTGGAAACCGTTTATGATGGTGTATTCGACCCGGAAATGGAGAAAGCAAGACCAGAACCGGGTTTTAACAAATTCTATTGCTGGAAACTCAAATCTATTCTTGTGGAAAAATGTGTTTTTATAGAAGCCAACTCTTACGTAAGCATCCTTCCTACCAATCTCATTTAAATACTCCAAAAAAAAGACATTTCATGAGGACAGAATATGTAATAATCTCAAACTGCAACTGGAGGATTAAGTAAAATCGTAAGGAGAAAGGGAGGCGGGCAGCCCACATTATACCTCTAATTCTGTATACTAACTAGGTGATGAGAAATTGTGACGAATTGTTTGAAAATGATGGATTTTGTGTGGGATACGATGGAAATGGAAGGATGGACCTTTCTCTCTTTGTCTGCTCAACCTCCACCTCCATTTACATCTCTCTTAACCAAAAAATTAACCCCACAAAACACCAAAATGGTTCGGACTTTATAACCTTTTATAAAACAAAGTAGGAATGGACATTTATATTATCATTACATGCTATAACTTTTTTATTATCAGGAACATTCAACCCTGAAACCATCCTTGAGACTTTTTGGGATAAGGATTTGATCCGATTTGAGAAAACTTATTCTCAGAAACTGGAAATGACTACTATAGATGGGTAAGGAGTTGTTAAAAAGGGTGAAATAGTAGTTATATTCAGACCCAAACTAGATAAATGACTATTTCTTAGAGATGTCCACATATTTCGAGTTGATGAAGAATTCCCTACCAAACCAACCACAAAAGTATTCCAGGATAAACCCCTTTTTCAAAAGGTAAAGATCCGTTTAAAGATTGGTTGAAATATTATATTGGATATTATCATCCTGCCATATATTTGTTCCAGTATTTGGAAACCCGATGGACCGACACCTACACCAACTCCGCCCTACCCTTGATAACTTCCTCCGGGGGAATAGATAAGCCCTTATCTTGTGAATATCCCAACGAGCCGATTGCAGTAATCGGTATGGGCTGTCGTTTCCCTGGAGCGAATAACCTCTCTGAGTTTTGGAGCATGCTTGTAAATAGAGTAGATGGAATAGGAAGTCCCCCATTGGATCGACTTCCATCCGGAACAAACCCCGATAACTTGACGGCAATGAAGGCAGGATTTCTAAATTGCCCTGTTGGGGATTTTGATGGAAAGTTTTTTGGAATAAGTCCGATGGAACTCTCATTCTTGGATCCTCAGACCCGAATCCTTCTCGAAGTTCTCTGGGAAGGTTTAGAAGACGCTGGAATTGATCCTTCCAGTTTGGTTGGAACTCACACGGGTATTTTTTCTGGAGCCTGGACCCAAGATTACAAGGAGTTGATAAACAAAACCACACCCCCTACCACAGACTTTTTCCGCAAGTATATGGGAAGTGCCCATGGTGCTTGTGCCGGAAGACTTGCCTTCATTATGGGTGTGACCGGCCCAAATATTGCTACAGAGTCGGGCTGTTCCTCCTCCATGATTGCGGTGGACCTTGCCTGTAAAACGCTCCGTCTGGGGGATACCCCTCTAGCCTTAGCATGCGGGGTCAACCTCGTCCTCCATGAGTTCATGACCTCTGGAAGCGATATAAATAACATCTGCGCTACGGACGGGCACTGCAAGACCTTTGACGCTGGGGCAGATGGATTTGGCCGGGCGGAGGGTTGCGGGGTTCTGGTTTTGAAACGATATTCGGACGCAGTCAGAGACGGAGACCGGATCCAGGCCCTGATCAGGGGTATGGGGGCAGCTCAAGAGGGGACTAGTCGTAGTCTCGGCACACCCACCGTCCACTGTGAATCTATGGCTATGAAACTGGCCCTTAGGAACGCTGGAGTGGAGCCGTGGGAGGTTAGTTATGTCGAGGCTCACGGAACGGGAACTCCTGTGGGAGATCCTATGGAAATGGCAGCGATTGCTGAGACTTATTCCAGAGGAAGGACCCATCCCCTTGTTGTAGGTTCTGTAAAGACTAATCTAGGCCACACCGAGTCCTGTTCCGGAATTACCGGAATAATTAAAACAGTTTTGTCTCTCAAAAATGAGCTCATTCCGGCTCATTTGAATTTCAAATCGTTGAATCCAAACGTAAACTTGGATGCTGTCCCAGCAGTCCTGCCCCTTGAGCCTGTCCCTTGGCCCAAGGAGACTGGGAAGACCCGCTATGCCGGAGTAAGTTCGTTTGGAATAACTGGGACGGATGCCCATGCAATTATTCAAGAAGCTCTTGAACCTTCAAGTCCCAGAATAGATCTGGGTCTACACAGACCTCAACATATTATAACTCTGGCTGGGAAAACGGAAGCAGCCCTTGAAGCCCTTTTGGAAAAATACTCGGATTTTATTCTCACAACAAATTCGTCCCTGGCGGACATCGCTTTTACGGCGAATACTGGCAGGGCCCATTTCCCAAACCGGGTGGCCCTAATCGGGAAAACTCCATCAGAAATCCTGACTAACATTCAGAAAAAGACGTACCTCCAAGGGTCAAAAGAAGAAGGTCACAAGCTCTGTTTCCTCTTTACAGGTCAAGGGTCACAATATCTCGGGATGGGAAAGGTTCTCTACGATACTTCCCCCGTATTCCGTCACCATTTTGATGAATGTGACTCAATCCTCAGGTCAAAATTCGACCTCTCCATCCGCCAAGTTATTTGGGGAGAAGGGACTGAAATATCCCGAACCATTTACAGTCAAACTTCAATATTCTGCTTGGAATATTCCCTTCTGAAACTGTGGGAAAGTTGGGGAGTAAAGCCGGACTTTGTGATTGGACACAGTCTCGGGGAATTTGGTGCAGCGGTTGCAGCCGGGATCTTGGACTTGGAAGGGGCCCTTACCCTAGTTGCCCACCGGAGCCGTCTAATCGACAGTCTCCCCCGGGGACAGATGATTGTAATAAAGGCAGACCGGAAGTCTACAACGGATCTTCTACAACAGTTCAAAACTTCTGAGGACCGTTGGCTAGATTTCGCAGCCGTCAATTCCCCAAGTCAAACTGTCCTTGCTGGAAACACCCAAACCGTCCAGGACTTTCTGGAGTTCTGCACAAATAATGGAACAAAAGGAGTGATTCTGGAGGCAACCCATGCCTTCCACTCTCGAACTATGGACCCCATTCTACAGGAATACAAAACAATAGCCCAGTCCATCAAACCACTCATCCACTCTGACAAAACCTCCAACTTTATTTCCGGCGTTGACGGAGTTATCCTGACTAACTCTCAGGTCAATCCGGACTATTGGGTTCGTCACACAAGGGAGAGTGTGAGGTTCACTGAGGCCTGTCAAGTGGCAAAGGTCGAAGGTTGCCGGACATTTATTGAAATCGGACCCCAACCGATCCTATCTGCCCTGACCATGGCCAACATCCCCGACCCCATCTCCTGCTTACCCAGTCTCCGTCGAAACACGGACGAATGGTCCACGATCCTCCAATCGGTCGGAAAGCTCTATGTCAAGGGATTCTCTGTGAATTGGGAAGGATTTGACAACTTTTACTACAGAAAGAAGGTCTCCGTCCCGACCTATCCCTTCCAACGGAAGAGGTATTGGTTCGAGGAAAAACCGACTCAGTTTCTACTTCAAGGAACAGCCATCCATCCGCTTATCGGGGGTTCCATTCCGAATGCGTCAACCACCTCGATCTATCAGGGTGCGTTGGACCTGTCGAACCTCCCTTACGTTCGAGATCATACGATAGGGGACTTTGTAATCCTTCCTGGAGCAGCCTACATGGAAATGTGCATGGTTGCCGGGTATTCCACCACCCAAGGGCTTGTAGGGAAACTGAACGAGATGCCGGTGAGTCCGGTCTCGATCCAGAATCTGACTATAGAAGCCCCCTTCCGCCTGGAGGATGCGGAGTTTTACCAAACCCAAACTGTTGTGGAACCTTCGGAAACGGGTGATTCCAAGATCTCCATCTACAACCAGTTGTCCAATGAAGACGGAAGTAGTAAGTGGGTGCGGCATGCCTCCGCCACCTACTCCTCCTATGCTGTCCAATATGAAACTGAAAAGGTCCACTTGGTCTCTTCATTTAGTGACCTAAGGTCAAGAATAACCAGGGAGGAGGACTTGACAGACTTTTACAACGATTTGAACTCTGTCGGCCTCCACTTTGGACCTACTTTCAAGTCCCTAGGAAGACTTTGGAAGAGCCCTGAAGGAGGGGAACTATTAGCAGAAATCCCCCTCCCATCAGGATCTCACCCTTACTTCTGTCATCCAATTCTAATAGACGCAATGATCCAGTCCCTGATGGCCAACAAAGCTACAGAGAAACGGTTACAAGTTCCCGTAAAAATAGAAAAGTTCATCTGGTTCGCCCAACCAGACACGGAGACCTGCATGACCCACGTGTTTCAAGAAGGGTCATCCAACTCTGTTGCTTTGTACAACTCCGAAGCAACCCTACTAGCCCTCATGACCGGAGTCTCCCTTGTGGAAACCACGTTGGCCGCGATTCAAAATGCCGTAGTTCAGCAGAAAGTGATCCTCCCACCGGTTTACGAGGAGGTGTGGAGACCTCATCAAGGTCCCATGGGTCACAGGCCTGACCTTCTTAAAGCATTTCAACACGGCATATTCCCTCCCGAAGATACTACAAGGTTTCTAAAGTACAACTTGGTTTCCGAGCCCGACAAGTTCGCAATTGTAAACAGACTCTGTTACGGTTACATTCAAAAAGCCCTTTACGAGGTTGGGTGGAATAATTCCTCCTTATCGGGGAAAGTAATAACTGCGGAGGAATTTGTCCGTGTAAATTCCCTCCTCCCTTCCCTCCTCAGACTGGTTAACCGCCTGTTCATAATTTTAAGTGAGGAAGGCTATCTCTCCGGAGTTCGGGACTCACAGGGTCATTACAAGGAATGGACCCTACAGACCCTTCCACCAACCTCTCAAGAAATCGAGGAAAGTATTGAATCGTGTCTTTCAGTTCTTGGTCACGGAACTCCCAAGTCCCACGGTCCGACCTACGCCCTCAGTAAAATCGGTCCCCAATTGGGTAAAGTACTTCAAGGGGACGTCACAGCCGTTGACATCATGTTTTCCCAAGATAATGGCAAGACGCTGGCGGATTTATTTTATGTGACGACAACCCTACAGTCCACAGCCTACACTGCACTAGGTGACAGCTTCCGAGCTTTCCTCAAAACCTTCCTGACCCTTCCAGGAGAGTCTAGAAGATTGCTAAGAATCCTTGAAGTCGGGGCTGGAACGGGGACGCTGACGGAGCGGATGCTTCCAATCCTTGAAGAACTCCAAGTCCCATACTCCTACACCTTTACAGACATTTCCAAAACTTTCCTAACCTCTGCCATGACCACTTTCAAATCCTATGCCAAAAACATGAACTTTGAAATCCTGAACTTGGAAAAAGACCCTCTTAATCAGGGCTTTGCCCCTCAAACATTTGACGTAGTTTTGAGTATAAATGTCCTCCATATTTGTAAGAATCTGGCTGCTTGTATCCGGAACATCCGTCACCTCACTGCTCCAGGAGGAGTTCTCCTTATCAGCGAAACTACAGAACCCTTCAGAGAAATTGACATCACCTTCGGCCTATTTCCCGACTACTGGCTCTACCAAGACCTTGACCTTCGACCCAACCATTGTCTCATAAACAGAGACCAGTGGGCCAGCCTTGTGCTGGAAAATGGGTATGAGGACGTCGAGGTCATCGGATTGTTTAATAACATGGGATCCTTAGTGTGGTGTACGGCCAGCAAGACCCTTCCTCCCTACACAACAACCATACTCTCAAGAAATCAAACTAAACCTTATTCTTGGTTGATTTTTGGATCCAGTCGCTGCCAGAAGACCCTTTATTTTAAACAACGTCTTCAAAACTCCGGTCGCCAAGTAATTGTCGTAGATAGAGGACAGCGTTTCAATAAGATTGACAACAACCACTTTGAAATACTTTCCTCCGACATCTCCAAGGTCATTGAACAGGTCACAGCCGTTTCCAGCATCGAAGGGATCCTTTTTCTTTGGAGTCTCGAGGGTCAGTTCGAAACTCGAGAGTCCACCGAACCCTTTTTGAACTTGACAGCCATCCTGTGTAACGGAGGGATCGCTCCCTTACCAAAACTCCTACTCTTGACGGAAGGGACCGTCCAGGTTGGAGACCACGTGGTGACCTCCCCCTCGGCAGGGGCCCTTTGGGGTCTTGCTCGAACCTTCCGATCCGAACTTCCTTCAATTATGTGCAGAAGTATAGACATTGACCCTACTGACCCCTCCCTTAACAATAAACTGGAGGAAGTGTACATGGAATTATGGAACTCAGATATAGAATACCAAGTGGCTTATCGTCAGCGAGCCCGTAATGTCCCTAGATTAATTAATACCAAATTCGCCACGAATAATCTCAACCTCCCTTCATCCCCAAGGTACGTCCTCACCCTTCCCTCCTCAAGATCAATTAATGACTTGAAGTTCGTCCCCCTTGGACCAAAACCTTTGGGTGATTACGAGATAGAAGTTGAGGTCAAAGTGTCCTCCCTCAACTTCAAGGACGTCCTCGTGGTCCTCAAGCCTATCAAGTTGTTTGAGGAGCGTAACTCAATCGGAGACGACTTTGCAGGTCTGGTTGTAGCAACCGGGTCAAAGGTCACGACTCTCAAGATAGGAGACGCTGTCTGCGGCTGTTGGTTAAATGGAGGAGCCATGCCGAGTCACAAAGTGGTCCCCTTCCAATCTGTGGTCCTTGTCCCTCCAAATTGGACCCTGGAAGAGGCGGTCACCCTTCCTGTCGTATTTGCAACCGCCTACCACTGCATTGTGGTCGTTGCCGGGCTAAAACGTGGGGATACTATGCTCGTCCACGCGGCGTCAGGGGGTGTGGGCCTCTGTGCCATAGATATCGCCAAACACTTGGGGGTGACTGTCATAGCCACGGCAGGAAACACCCGGAAACGAGCTTATCTTAAAAACCTCAGGATACAGCAAGTCTTCAACTCCCGAAATTTAGACTACGAGCAGCAAATTCTAGAGGCGACAAAGGGTCGCGGGGTGGACATGGTCCTTAATTGCCTAACCTCCCCAGGATTTAAAGAAGCCTCCTTAAACGTGGTCACTCCTGGGGGTCGATTCATAGAAATGAGCAAGT
Organism: Hydroisotoma schaefferi; assembly: GCA_034682405.1. NCBI lineage: Eukaryota > Metazoa > Arthropoda > Collembola > Entomobryomorpha > Isotomidae > Hydroisotoma > Hydroisotoma schaefferi. The sequence goes on along the minus strand of JAQFZX010003611.1, from coordinate 3,821 downwards.
TGGAGATATGGGAACCCGACCAAGTTACCTCTCTCCGTCCAGACGTCCTCTACACAGTTGTGGACCTCACGTACAGCACGCAGGAGGAGTGGTTCCTTCTCTTCAGTAAAATGTCAGAGTTCATGAGTTCAAACATCGTACGTCCGATTCCTCGGGTCAAGTTTGACGTCGTCCAGGTCCGCGAAGCTCTTTTCTACCTCCAGAAAGCAAAGCACATCGGGAAGGTGGTTATCCAACTTCCAGAAAGGAAGCTGGAGTTCTCCCAATATCTCACTAAATTCCATCTATTCAACTCCACTAGTTGTTACCTAATCACGGGAGGGTTAGGGGGCATTGGTCTAGAGGTTGCAAAATGGATGGCAAGTTCCGGAGCAAAGTACATCCTTCTTGTTGGACGACGACCACCCTCCCCCAAGGCTCAGGAAGTTATACAAACACTCAATGCTTCTGGAGGCCAGGTCCAGGCGTTCTCCGTGGACGTCGGGGTCCTTGACGAGGTCCGGACCTTTCTAAAACTGATAAAAGAGGTAGGACTACCTCCACTGCGGGGAGTGATGCACGCAGCAGGAACTCTGTCGGATGCCATGATTCCAAACCAGACTTGGGAAAAGTTCCAGTCAACCTTCCACCCAAAGGTTGATGGGGCCTGGAACCTCCACAACCTGACCCTTGACCTTCCCCTAGAACACTTTGTCCTTTACTCTTCAGTGTCAACGACAGTAGGGAACCTGGGGCAGGCTAACCACGCTGCGGCCAACGGTTTCCTGGACGCCTTGGCTTATCACAGGAACTCCATCGGCCTACCGGCTTTGACTATAAATTGGGGTCAGTGGAGTGAAGTTGGGGTTGCGGCTGAGATTAAACTAAACGGGTTCAAACCCTTTAGTCCTCGTCAAGGGATCCTTACTCTAGAGTTATATATGAAGTCCCTCAAAACCCAAGGGCTCGTCATGAACTTTGATGTCTCCAATTTCAAAAAACTTTGGCCCCACGTAGTGTCGTATTTGGAAGAGCTGAAGACGATAACTGTCTCGGACTCGGGTAGTTTTCAAGTGGATAGTAAAACCTTTTACGCGGAGTTTAATGGAGCGATTTCGGATGAGGTTAAGGCTGCAGTCCTTGCCACTTATTTGAAACGGTTGGTGAGGAATATCCTGAGGGCGGATGCGGATGATGAAATTGGAGACTTGGATAGTCTGGCTGATATGGGACTTGACTCACTTATGATGGTCGAAATGAAAAACTCCCTTCAGGCCCTAGTAGGTCCGTCCATCCTCCTCAGTCCTTCTAGCCTTGCTGCCTGTACTAATCTACAACTCATGAATGCATACTTGATGAAACTACTGACCAATCCCATAGATAATGATATTGACGTATCCACTCCTCAGGAGGAATAGGGACAGGGAGGGTAGTTATTGTGTATTCATTTTGAGTTGATTGGAGTACAGAGATATACTACCAGCAAGAAATGTAATTTTTTATTATTAAAATTAACAATAAACCGATTAATTAATCTTCCTCTTCAAATCCATTCAATAAATTTCTGAAAGTATTCCATTTCTGGAAAGAATCTTCATAATCCAACCCAGCCCCAACCATATTCTTAAAAGATCATATTAAACTTTCTTCCTCTCGTTCTAAACACATTAATTAATTTTGCAATGAATTGGCTGCATCATGTCCGTCTTTGAAGCAGCGCCGCTAGGCGCCTAGAGGCCTTTTGAAACCTGCCGCGGAGTCAACCAACTGTGCCGACACCATATGCTCTATTTGTCAGTACACGGTCTAAAATCGTCTTTAGGCTCTTCTAAGACTACATAGGTTAGCCGGTCTGTCTATAAAAACTATAAAAATCTATAAAATTAAAAGAGGCAAAATTGAACAACGATCTTTTGTAAATACAGGGAGAGCCATAAATACCCATGTAAACAAACTTTCGAACACGTGGCGACGATGTAAACAAACACACAATTTTATTTCCAAACAAAGCTAAAAACTATGGCAACACAAGGTAATGGTTTATTTTTTGAGCTGAGCACCTACAACTTCCACGCACCACTCTAATCTTGAAGGAACAGATCGACATACCTTCCTGCATAAATCAACCGGAATGTCTTCAAATGCTTCGGCAATGGCTACCTGAAGTTGACTGAGGGTTCTAGGTTCTTTTGAGTACACTTTCTGTTTTATGACACTCCATAAGAAGAAATCAAGAGGGGTAAGATCAGGTGATCTTGGAGGCCAGGCTATGCTTCCTTCCGGATTGCCTCTTCCGATAGACCCAGGTAAATTCTCGTTGAGGAAATCCCGTACTATGTTTGAATAGTGAGGGGGGGGCGCCGTCTTGGTGGAAGACGTAATCCTCCATATTCGGGAGTTCCCTTAACTTTGGCATGAAATAATCCCGCAGCATGTCTAGGTACCTTTGTCCAGTGACTGTTGTGGGGTTGAAGGCAGGAAAGAAGTAGGGCCTACCTTGTCTGTCGAACTGTGTTTCATTGAAAAAGTAGGGACCTATGATTCCTTCTGAAGACATCGCCGCCCAAACCGCTATTCCTCTAGATTTAATCCCTTTTTCCAAGTTCAGGCAAGGATTTTCAATTGCCCAAAAGACAGCGTTGTGCCGATTGACCGTCCCGTCCAGCATGAACGTCGATTCGTCACTCCATATGATACGATCGACAATTCCATCCACTTCATTAAATTTAGCTTGTAGCTCTCTGCAGAAAAGCAATCTGAGAAGAGGAAAGAGGGAATAGGTAGGTTAGACAGTTAGTTTAAAGAAAGGTAATGGATTTTCGCGAGAAAAGCATATTCGTCTGAAGTCATACCTACCTTTTTTCGTAGTCGGCTGGAAGTAGAGCTTGAACCAGCGTAGGAATGTAGGGTTTTAACTTTAGGTTTTTGAGAATCCTTCGTAAAGAAGTCTGGGGGATCCCAACAATTGCAGACAATTTTCTCGTTGAAGTTCTAGGATCTTGAAGAATTATCTCAGAAACGGTATTGCTATTTTCTTCGATGACGACGGACCGAGTACGACCAGGAGGATGACGGTTTGCTACTGATCCCAGGTTCCCGAACTTCCTTATTACGTTTGTTATCGTCTCTAGTGATGGCGAAGCTCTTAAAAAGGGCCATTCTGCTGTAGCATGCCAAGTACGGACAGCATTTCGATTATTTCGAGAATACGCTTCAACTATCCATACTTTCTGTTGAACAGTCAGCCTCGTGTTATTTCCTTCCATAGTAAAAGCGATAAACTCCTCTACTTATTTAATTGTTTTATTTTTAAAAGTGGTAAAAAACAAAGTTTTTAAGTCGAAAGTTATACTATTAGATAGCGGCTAAGCGTATCTACACGCTGATTGTGTTTTCTGGAGATTTACCTCTCCCCTTTGACCTTAAAACTGACGCTGAAGACCGGAGGATTTTAACATTCACTTGGAGGGAGAACCCTCAGGCATTTTTCAAGGACAGGAGGAGAAGGATACATACAATATACCATAACAGCTAAGTCACACTCATAGTATATGTCTCCAGAAGGAATTTCTTGTATTGTAAGTCAAAGATACATACAAGAATTTGCATATCTCTTCTAGTGGAACCAGTACAATGTGGACAGACGAAGATGATAACACTGACGATTCTACATATTCAGAGCAGAGTGATCCTAACTATTCAGAGCAGAGTGACCTTTATTCAGATGAGGATTCTGATGGCAACGTGGATAAACTTGGAGAAACCACCCATATAATATCATGGATTAATGCGGCTATGCAAATGAGCGGAGTTTCAGTGCTGGATGGTACAGAGCTCAGCGA
>JAQFZX010003610.1:0-11480 GCA_034682405.1 Hydroisotoma schaefferi | reverse complement strand
TAAACTTTATCAAACTTTAGTACGTTATAGGTATTTAGCTTTCCCCAATTGGCACACAAATTATCAAGAAGTTAGTTCAGTTAGTTCCGAATTTCCTAGTATTCATCAACCTCGACCTCGTATCTGTTAACGGCAGATTTAGTTGTGCTTAATGCATCAAGCTTCTTTAATTGACTTCTGCCCGTAGTCAGTCATATTGGCCTCGGCATCGGTTGTTGGTTGAAACTGGTCCTGTACCCAACCTCGAATCATTTCATCCTTGTTCATCTTCTCAGTAGGTAGCTTTATGGATCTACGTTTCAAAATTAACTTTTAAACTTTACATACTCTGAAAAAATACTTTTATACTCTGAAAGATCTGAAACGCATTATCATACATTAAATCCTCCTGATCCTGATCAGAATAGGTTACTTCTATCATCATTTCTCGAACCGATTTACCTTTACTTTTACGCAATGCCTTAGCAGCTATGTGGCTGTCATCGAATTCAACGGTGGCTTGCTTCATTAAAGTCGATTGTCTTCGCATAAAAAACAACAAAAATGTAATATTTACTCGGGAATATTAGTGCCAAAGTTGGCATTTAGTCTTTAAATAAAACGTACCCTGGCTTTAAACGATGCAAACCAAGTCGGATACCTATGGCAGTAGGAAAGAGGTGATGTAGGTCAGCCATTGTAGCGTCATCAGGCAGGTTATTTATCCGCAGTCTTTAAAGAATTAAATGCAGCATTTTGATTTATTCAGAATGCTTCTTCGATAGGCTGCATGCTTGAAATATTAACAAAGTCTGTTAAAATATTACTCTCTTGTAGGAATTACGAGGGAGTCCGCGGATTCATCATCATCATCCTCCGATTCCTCATGTTCTGGTTCTGAAACTTCGTCTAATTCATGAACTGGCTCTTCTTCTTTTTCCCTTTTTGCAGCTTCGAAAGCTCTAACTCTAGCTGCAGCCTCAAGGTCAATGTAGGAGTCATCGTAGTGGAGCTCTGTAGCGTCCCCGACAGTAGGGTCAACTGGGGGAACTGATTGAAAAAAAGCAGTTAGTAAGATAAGACAATACTCAACACTACTTTGTCAAATTAACAATTCAGCTCATTACCATATCTATGTAAAAAAGAAAGCAAGCAAAAGAGAGATACGAGAATGCATTAAAGTCGTGATAACCACTAACCAGCGCCAGGTCCAGATACGGTCGACGCTATGGATGCAGCAGATTCGGGTCGCGATTCATTGGGTGGGATTGTGCTTTTTGATGATTTATTACTTTTCGTTATTGTAGTTGTTGCTTGTGGGATCACGATATCATCATCCGATGGGATCTTATCCTCGCTTTTTGATGACTTTTTACTTTTCGTTATTGTAGCTATTGCTTGCGGAATCCCAGTATCTTCATCCGATGGGATCTCATCCTTACGTTTTGATGATTTCTTATTCTTCGTTATCACAATTGCTTGTGGGATCACGATTTCATCATCCGATGGGATCTTATCTTTGTTTTGGGATGATTTCTTACTTTTAGTTGTCATAATTGTTGCTTGTGGGATCTCGATATCATCATCCGATGGGATCTTATCCTTGTTTTTCGATGATTTCTTATTCTTCGTTGTTGTAGTTGTTTTTGCGTGTGGGATCTCGATATCATCACCCAATGGGATCTTATCCTTGCGTTTTGGTGATTTCTTATTCTTCCTTGTTATTATTGTAGTTGTGGCTTGTGGGATCACGATATCATCGGATGGGATCTTATCCTTGCGTTTAGTCGAATTCTTATTCTTCCTTATTGTAGTTGTGGCTTGTGGGATCACGATATCATCATCTGACGTGACCTTATTGCTTTTTGTCGCGTTCTTATTCTTCCTTGTTGTAGTTGTTGCTTCTGGAATCCCGATATCATCTTCCGATGGGACCTCATCCTTGCTTTTTGATGATTTCCTATTCTTTTTAGTCGTAGCTGTAATAGTTTTTGTGACCTTAAGCTTCATAACGGGTGAGTGTAATTTGTCCGAGTCCGACTCAGAGATTGCATACTCTTGGGCAGAGTCGTCTTGGACCTTTACATCTTCACCCTGTAGATTTTTAAGCTTCCATCCGCTCTTCAATAAATCAATTATGATATCTTTATCCACTGTCATATCCTTCGTACCCACTTTTGTGCTAGCTTCTTGGCGTGTAGGTAAGGACGCCTCTGACCCGCTGTCCGAACTCGGATCATGATCCTTGACCCGTCTTTGTCTGGAACTTTTTCCACCTTTCTTTGCATCAGACATACTTTACAAGAATTTTGACCTTTTGTTGTGAGTTTTGGTCCAATGAAATTACAATTTTCTGTCTAATTTCGTTAGTTATCTGTAAAACTTTTCCGCGTGCATACAATTCGGGGCGCTTGGAGCGTCGTTGAATCGTTGATATAGGAACTAAAAGCAGGAATCCGTCTGCAAGGTTGCAAGTGTATTTAAAGATAGGGGGGCATATGGGTGTGGTCGTGGTCTAACATTTTATAGCTCAATAACCCATATGCATTTACAATACTACAAAACAACCGAAAAACTACAAAGCAGCAAATAGCAAAAGCATCAATTAATCATCAATTATGCCAAGCATGATTCCATTTCCGGTACAAGATATAGGTATGAAAGAAAAATGTCATGCAGTATGAAATGAACCGATCTGATCTCGGCCATATCAACCACCATTCATTCATTCTAATATACGAATTTCTGTGTGAATTACTTCGCGTACAATCTGCATCTGCAAACTGCAACTTAAGATCTTTAAATCATACAAAACTCAGGCAGGATATTCTGACTTTTATGCGGTGTTTAGCTGAGAAATAAATTTGTGGAAATAAACGATGAATATGAATAGAATGAATAGAATATGAATTACACTTTGTCTATGCGTTGAATAGATTGGAATATTGGAAACATGGCTCGTCGATCTATTTTACAAAGTGAAATATTTACCGTTGTAAAAACTACCAACCGGCGTCAGATTCCCCTGCACACTCACTAGACACTGAGACTGGAAACTGGATGCAAAACCTCAAAAGTCGAGTTTTAAATTATTTTTGAGTAAACATTCATCTAAATAACCGTTTTTTTGAAGGAATTTAACGTTAAATTAAGGGATTAAAGAACCAATTGTCCAGAAACAAGCCCTGACCACACGAGCGTGGGTTAAAATTGCCAAAATCATGGGTAGAAATCTGTTCAGAAACATATACATTCATAAGCTTTCTTGTGCCTGTAAAAGGGAATTGTCAGGGCATTTTTCACAATTTGATATAAATGCCTCGGGGGGTTTAAAGAGAGGATTTAGCACCAGCACCGCTTATCATTCCGCAGGGCTTATCAATATTAAATCAGGGACAAAGGTCAACGTCAAAGCGGTGTTTCTGGGAAGTGATAACTTTTCCCTACCTTCGCTAGTAGCTCTGGAGGGTCTCCTTGGTCATGAAAATGTCACCGTTGTGGTTAGCAATGATAAGAACATTATAGGGAAGTATTCAGCCAAAAATGCTTTAAGAATGGTCCATTGGAACGATTTCAAGTCCAAGGAGTTTTTAAAGGATAAGATAAGCCATGATAAGGATAAGGAAGGGTATGATTTTGGGGTCGTTGCGTCCTTTGGATACCTCATTCCTGCAAGTGTTATCCAGAGATTTCCATTGTAGGTTTTTAAATAAAATGCATAGTAATTTTAAAATGGAAGCGTTTTTGAAAAACGGATAAATTGAAGCTTTTTCTAAAAAAAATAATAGGGGGATCCTTAACGTCCATGCTAGTCTACTCCCACGCTGGAGGGGCGCTTCACCAATCGCTTACTCACTTATCAATGGAGATGATAAGACTGGGATAAGTATTATGCGAATTGCACCACATAGGTGAGATCATTAAAACCCGTAAAAACCCTTAGGATTGTGTTGAGAAAGGTTTATAAGATAAGACTCCCTTGCTTATCTAGATTTGACATTGGTCCAGTCCTGCATCAAGTCGAAATTGGAATAGACCCCCATGTAAGGGCTCCGGAGTTGACGGGAATCCTTGCGGATATGGGTGCATCCGCTTTATCAACTGTGATCTCAGACCTGAAGAGTTACCTGTCGAAACCAATATCTCAAGATGAATCTAAAGCCACTTTGTCTCCGAAACTTACTGCGGAAATGGCTGAAGTCAACTGGTCATCTATGACCGCAATACAAATATACAACCTTTTTCGGGGCTTGTCCGGAACTTTTAAATTAAATACGGGCTTTTCATCACGGAAAGTAGATTTAGATGACATCGGTTTAGTTTCTAGGAAGCCCCTTGAGGGAGATGTCAATTATGTAAATGTCGCTAATCGTAAACTAAGTGTAGATATGGAATTTAAATATTACTACCCTCATCCAGTTTTAGTTCATTCAGAAGTATTACCTGAACAAGACAGTCCGGGTAAAATTCATTACGTTAGAGATAACTTATTTGTAAGATGCCTTGAAAGTAGAGAAAGTACGGAACTATCCCCGTGGATTTGCTTGAGGAAGGTTAAGATAGGACAGAAGTGGATGAGTGCTAAGGATTTTCAGAATGGATTTTTATCCAAAGTTGCGTTAGATCAGCAGTATTTCTCTGTGGTTAAAGAGAACCTTAATGTCGACAATAATTTGAAAGCGGAAATAAAATCAAGGAGTATGAGATAAAACTCTTGCGATTCTCATAAGCCGGCGGAATCATATACGCTAGCGTTTGTTCACGGCATTTAATTGCATAATTTTGTGTATCTTGATAAGTGTTCCCCCGAGGGTGACCAACAACCATGGTTTTCAGTAGATGATTGTTTGTTGATGTTCTACTTTTGATGTCCTATATTAAATATATTAAATTTGACCACCTTGATGTCCTCAATCTAGCAGCTACTAAAACGAAAGATGACCAATCTGAATGTATCAACGAAAAGTACCGTAATTCCGGGTTATTAATCCCCCGATCAGAGAATGGGAAAGTTCAAGGGAAAGGTACACGTTATTCGTTCTACATTAGCTTAAAAGTTGGCAAACTTAAATTTGATGATAAAGATGATCAATAAAGTCCGGAAATCTGAGAAGGGCTGGAAATTGGAAACGCGAGAGGAATGTGGATTGTATAAGTTGTATTGCTGGGATGAAGCAGGGGTTGATTGTTGATAAGCAGTACTACCACTGAACTGATAACCGCCTAGAGCAGGAGACCGATAAGAAGACGTACTTTGGTACGCACTGTTAGGGGCTTCCCATGGAGGCTGAACTGCTTGGGAAACGGCCGCATACGCTCCACTTGGCTGTTGCTTATTTATATAAATGCACTAACAATAAATAATTCATTATTGGTATGAAATACAAAAGTCTACGAATGTTAATTAAATTGTTCGAATAAATATGAATCATGAAATCAGCTAAATGCATGGTACATGAAACTGTTCGGGCTAAAACATTAAAAAATCGGGCTGAAAAATTATAATCCTCAATTTCAAACCCATGAGATCTTTAATTCCGTACTGTCAGTCAACGATTTAGCTCATGATCTTATTCTTATTCTATTTCATAATCTACGTGCGTCTTTTAGTTGAGGTGAGGTGCGCCTTATACCTAAAAAACACTTGACTTGGAATCTTTGTACTAATTAAACGAGGGAGTCATATAGCCAAGGGCGTCTTGTGGGTTAGGATTTAGGGTATCTACAATCATTACTAGATTTATGCAAGAAGTAAGGATGATTTTAATTGAATTTTTTTGCATGATGTCACGAAGAATCACGAAGATCGAAGATGTGTGTGAATGTGTGATACACATAATTCGGTAACCTAGAACTTGATACTCACCTCACCACTTAGGCATATTGCACGAATATCAGGTAAAAAAGCTGAAGGAACAAAATGTTACTGCATGCAACGAACTGCTGTAAAACATTGATTTATGCGGCTACTGCCTGTTCGATTAAAGATTAAAATTCAAGTTTTGCAACTACAAGAATAATTATAGCAACTTTACCAGAGTATTGGATGGATCTCACGGGAAAGCAAATACTATGCAAATTCTTACAGCACAGCAATGAGCTGAGCAGAAGGGATGATAAGTATAGTATTAGATAGATAAACTGAAGTTATGCTCTAACAAACACATCATCTCTTATCTTTTAATATTAATTAATTACCAATACAGAACTCTCGCTTATTTGGTCATAACTCATAAGTTTCCATTTCAATGACACTATCTTGAGAAAGACAACCAAAACCAGCCTTACTTTGCAGTATTTATTAATATTTTTAGGACGAGAAAGGTACACATACATAGACGCCCACAGCAATAAGACTTCTCGGCGTCTATGCGAATTTATTCTGGCACGGGAACCACGTAAAACATAGATATAGTCACAAAAAGTGATGAAACATAAGGTTAAGTTGACCCTGTCTTGTGATTTCCGTACTTAGCACTTCCCATCTATATTTATTAAATCCATCTCTGACTCATTGGGGAATGTGCTCAAACTAGAGCTACCTTTAAAGTAAAGGGTATCGAAGTTATTTTTATCATCCATTTCCACTTCTTTAATTCGGTTTCTGATGAATTTATGTATTAAGCCTGAACATATTTTAGTTGCCACTGATGTTTTTGTTTTGAGAAATAAACAATTGACATTTAAGCATACATAAGCCATTGTCCAATGCCACTTCAAACCTAAAGCGTAAAGCCTTGACAAAGAATTCGGAAAGTGGCCATGGACGCTTTGTGTCACAGAATAATACTTCCCCATCCTAAACTCCCACACCTTCTTATTTACGATCATCCCTACGATTGTGTTTTGGATTAGAAAGGTCAACAATTTATCCCTCTTGGTAGTAAAAGCAACAATAATTCATGGATGATGGATACCTTATCTTGTCCTGGTATATCATCGACCTTGCCCTTCTCTTGTGGACTAAAAAACCCTCGTCAAAGCTCGCCCATACTTTTACCGTTTCAATATAAGATGAAGCCATTTTTGGCACAGTTATCCGGAAAACAATTATCTTTCATACAATCCGGCTTTGTTAGTTTCATCTCCTTTTCGCCATCAGTATCATTATCTTGTCACTCTTCGTGTAATTGATCTTCGTCCATTTCAAACGTCAAAGACGCAGACTTAGGTGCATATCTAACAAAACGTAGGGAAACTAGGAATCTGGGGATCAAGCGGATTTGTTTTTACTACGGTTCGGTATCTTTTGGGACATTTGCGAAATGTTTTGGAGTTTTTTAAAAGCAATCTGTCAATCAAGTTGAGGGACTTTGACCTATCTGTATGACGCTTTTACGCTCGATTAAGCTGGATTTGAAGGTTTAAATAATTAGACATTAGAATTCTACAATGTACGCAGTTGCTTACGTAAGAAAAACGCTAAAAGGCTATGAAGTGGAGTCCCATTAATTAAATCGGATTGTTCTACTTCCATTTCCATTGGATTTGCCTCAATGTATTTTTATCATTGTTTATGTACGCCAGTAAGCCTTTATTTAACACGCTTCGGCATAATGTTTGTAACAGGATGAGTGCAGTTTAGTTGATGCCTTTTATTGCAGATGCATTAGGATTATAGCATTAGCTGTAGCTTGCTAATCTCCTTTTTACTTTTAGTGGACTTAATCATGCCAGTTTTTATGGAGAGTTGGTTTCCGAGAATTTGGACCTGGGCCAGATTTTGTCTGAGGAATTCGATTAAAATCCCCATGTAGCAGTAGCAGTGAGGCAGGCAGACTGGATTCATTTGGGAGGAAAGGAAAAGGTCGTGGATTGGATGGAGATGTGTCAAGATTAAAGAATTGCAAGACAGAAGAACTCTTGAGCTTATAGAACAGTCCGTGAATGCCGATGATAAGGTGACTTTGACTTTTATGGGTGTTTGCTTTAGAACAATTAGTTTCCTTGATATCTACTTTATTCCGGGATAGGAACTTCGCTGTTATACTGTTTGGTTTGTAACAGTCTCTTTTGTGTTCTTTAATGAACTGCAATGCAGCCTATTAATATGAAGGAGAGATAGTTCAGGTAGTAGCATGTTTAGCTTTAATTTAATTTGTTGAAACCTTGGTACAGAAATAAATGCCCGTGAATTTCTAGGTTGCCTTTTTTAACTGCTTTTAGTTCTAGCCAGCTTAAAAGTTAAATGCAACATGTTAGCAAATGAGACTGCCCTAATTCTAGAAATTAATTCACGTTGATGGCTAATTAAGTCTCATTTCAACTGCAGAGAATATCTCTGAATTTTAACCGTTTCGCAGTTAATTGTTGGATGGATGATGCAGACTAGTATTTTCCTACTTTAAAAATGCATTTGTAGCAAATATAGCTTTCAATTAGTGATATATTTTAAATATGGGAATAAAATAGTAAAGTTTAGAGGAAAATACACATCATTTATTTCAAAATACAACGACCAGCGTAAGTCAGCTTTAACAACACATAAGATAGGAAAAAAGAAGTACACAAAAGGCAATCAGAAGCACATTGTGAGAGATTCTGTGTGTAATACTTTAAAAGTATACGATAATATTTTAAAAGTCATCAGTTATTCAGTTGCACAGTACAAATAAATGTAATAAGTACTGCGAATCATGAGGAAGAAAGATGATCGTCAAATTATTTGTTCAGTGTTCTATCGCTAATCACCTAATAATTGTGAGGTCAAAATGTCATACAACAGAGAGAGAAAGTCAAGTCTTTACTGCAAAATGCAATGTCCATCGTCGATAGCTTTGACGATCTGTGGGTAAAAGTACACAATGATCATGGCTGTGTCTTGAGAGATGCACATTTGGGTACTGATTTTTAGCGTCACTTTTGTCCACTCTTTGTTCCTTTCTGTTTGCTGCTTAAGGAAATACATGATGACCTGAGAGGTTTTGGATAGGTCCAGCTTGCCTGATTCTATGTAAAAAAAATAAGAATGCTCGGGTAAAGAAGGGATCTTTATGACATTTCTTTAGATTTCTAGCTCGTTTCAACATTTTATGATAAACATTATATGAATTTTGCAACCGGAAGTCTAATGAAAGGGATAAAGCTTGTATTTGTAAATAGTACCACTTTCTAATCTATTGGGCAACCCTAAAAACAATGTGGAATTCTTGCATAATCCTATCTTACCATCTTCATCAACGGCATTGACCAAGGTTTCCAGCTCAGACTCATCCCAATGTGTCACTAGGGATGAAAGGATTTCAGGAAGCCGAGCAGTATCAATTGTCACACTGTTCAGGTCAATATGTTCATGGTTCTCGACAATAGTCTTCAGAACTGTTGGCATAAAATACAATGTAGTTCTGAATTTAGAAAAATAGTTCTACTATTTCTAAAAAATAGTTCAAAATATTCCATGCTTTCCAATAAGGCATAAGATTAAGATTAAGATTTCTTACCAGCCTTGGGCTCGTTTTCATAAGTCGGCAAGTCGTACAACGTGTGTAATTGAACCATTGTGCTGTGTGGTACAGAAGACCTTTCACTTGAGTTTTGACTAGAGTTTCTTGGACTTTAGGAGTAAATCCACTTAAAACTTTCACAATGCAAGTTCTGTTGAGATTTTTTACTTTTTATTCCAAATCACCGGAAACAGACACTCTATAACCTCTTTCTTCTAAAGCCAAGTTCAAAGTGAGGATTAGAATAGGAACAAAGTTCTATTTTATTCAAGTCTTGAAAAAAAATTGCAAACAGAGATGCAGGAAATGTATGCTTATACGCGAAGATAAGTTACGCTTATGTATGGTCTGCGGTTTTAGAGGTATAGAACGGTTCAATCTCACTCTATTTCTATTGGACAAGTATGTAAAACATCTCAGAAAAAGTTGGGTCAGTGTCAAGATCTCGATTGCGATTCAATTTCTCCCTAGTCAATTCCTTTTCTTGTACAATCCGCAGTAAGTTTTAGTTGGATATGCCTAAATAACGTTTCTCAACAAGGAACAGCTTTCAAATGACTCGGGTTTGGAATTCCTCTGGGGGTTTTTATTAGGAAGGACGATGTATTTTATAAAGAGCCAACAACTTTTTTTCTGCATTTATGTAGGAAGTTGTACTACCGATAATGTTGCAATATCCAGCATGCATTTCGCATTTGCACGTTATTCCCGTTAATTCCTCACTTTTTACATACATTTCTCGTCTGAATGAAAAAACTTAGTCATAGTCATACCGAAGAAGGAATGTTAGCCGATGTTCCGGTTCCCCCGAAATGAGACTCCATTAATAAGATGTCATAGTGAGTTTCTAAACCTTTATAGATCCTCTCATAGTCCTAGTACTTTTTTACATGTGTAGTCTATACAATGTTGGTTGGATTGAATAGTGTTACATAATGAGGACAAACCGTCTTATTAATTGCCTAGTTAAATCTGCAAAACCCCATAAATCCCCATTACCTACGTTCCGCGGAACGGATAAATGGATGAGGAGTTTCTAAAATTGTAAATTATACCTAAAACTTGAATACCAAATCCACGATTACTGCATAAAAAGCTGGCATATGATGGTATGTTTTTAAGCAGGCTTAGGGCTTTTTCTTTAAGTTTGTTAACTTAACGGTTTACTAACTATTTATTTTTTGCGGTTGAGTGGCATAGGCGTCAGAGGAAACGGATGGAGTCTCTGCATTGTGTATGAAAGCATCAGTGGTTACAAATTAAAATAGATTATCTGAGCTATAAAAGCATCGCTTGACGCTTAACTAGAATAGAAATAAGCCTTAACTAGATGATTGCTGCTGTACTGTGACCTGACCGCCTCACATTCTCAAATCTCAAAATGTGCTCATAAGTCAGTAAAGTATCTGGGTTGATTTATCGTTGTTTGGATTGCTTTGCTGGTTTCGAAATACATTTATCGTGAAAGTATTTATAGACCTTGGCATTGGGCGTGTGGGCAGATTATACTTTTAACTCTACTCTGCATGAAGCGTTACAATGCTTTCTTATAGTTCTAAATATGCACGAATTCGGGTCGCGTTACTATTTACAGTTTGTGGGATGGAGTATACCTAACGATACCGATTTGTAACTGGAATTGGGATGATTTGGATAGGTTATGTCATGTACTTGGGTATTATGAGTATTGCTTTGAGTAAGTCTATTATTGTTGCAGTTTTAGTTCGTGTCTTGTGAGCGATTCGTGTCAATCCTCCTACGATTGGAAAAGGTGATGATAAGGTTCATCAATTTGGGATCTCATGTCATGACTCATGAGTAGGTGTTAGTGGGTTTTAAAATACAGTAAGAATAACACTAGCCAAGATGATAGATTGTTAAATTTGACAGATTTGGGATTGAGTTACCAGCATTTCTAAAATTTGCAATCCTTTAGTAATAAATAGCGTAATGTCTCTATTATAGGGAATTATTGTTAAGTAGTTCTCGTATATATGCAGGATGGATTTTTAGGAGGGGGTTACAATACAACTAGAAATACGGTAGGTTAGGTATAAA
>JAQFZX010003609.1:0-11483 GCA_034682405.1 Hydroisotoma schaefferi | reverse complement strand
AGACCCGCTTTCTATTAGAGACCCACTTTCTATTAGAGACCCGCTTTCTATTAGAGACCCGCTTTCTATTAGAGACCCACTTTCTATTAGAGACCCGCTTTCTATTAGAGACCCGCTTTCTATTAGAGACCCACTTTCTATTAGAGACCCGCTTTCTATTAGAGACCCGCTTTCTATTAGAGACCCACTTTCTATTAGAGACCCGCTTTCTATTAGAGACCCGCTTTCTATTAGAGACCAACCTTCTATTCCGAAAACAGTGCTCAACCCCCGTCAACTACTAGAGACCCGCACTCTATTAGAAGCTTTACGGTAATTCATAAAAGTTGTATAAAAAACTGCTAAAAAACTCGATTTCTATACAAAAAATTATGCTAAACGTAGAAGAGTGTGTATAAGTAGTAGTAGTAGTAATCTACCTCTACGGAGCACATACGCTCAAGAAGTTCATCTCTCGGGGACCCCGTCACCATCAATATTCTGAGCAGTTGGTCAATATCTGAACCACACCCACAAATAATACGGACAACAGGACAAGTTAAGGAAACTTATGGCTTTTTTTTACATAGAACAAATACACACAAATACTCCAATATCGCTAACAAACTACTGCTAACTCTACGAAGGTCTTGGCTAGGTCTGTACTGGGCTTATCTATCGTCCTTGGCTTATCTTACTTCGCAACCTTATCTATCCTTCCTTCTCTACATGTCTTGTCAAGTGTTTGAGAATTAGGAAATGTGAAATGTAATAGTAATTTTTAATTACCGGCTCACTGGAAATTTTCTCGAGGAGAGAGTCTTTGGGCTTTCCTAGCAGCTCCATTATCAAGTTCAACTGGTTTATATCTTTTTTTTGGAAATCAAACGGGACAAATAGTTAAGGAAAATATTGATAAAAATGATTAATTAATTGTTGTTTAATTAATTAAAATAAAAGAAGAATAGATGTAGAACTAAAGGCTTATTTTTTTGAAGGTTTTGGATAAAACTGGTTGATCTTTTTGAGGGTTTTTTTTTTGTAAAAAATGTCCAAGAATAAATGTGATTGAAAATATTTATAATTAAAAAGTCTGTCTTTTTTGGGTCTGGAGTTAATTATTTTCTGACTAAATATCTGAAGAATGTTTAGGTGAAGAGGTGAATAATTTTTGATTGTGTGATTAATTGCTATTGTTGATTAAATTGAGAGATAAGATGTAAAAATAAATAAAAGTCGTCGTATGAAAAAGGATACGGTCAGTTCCGGGGAAGAGGACTTTGCGGGTGAGACACTCAGCAAAAATGCAGCCCACGCTCCAGATATCCACTAGAAATAAATTAGTAGAAAGTTCCAGTTGTTTTGTATATATTTGTAAAAGGGCTCTAGAGGTCAAGGGTCAGGGGTACCGGTTTGGTTGTAATGCATCCAGTTTAGCATGATTTCAGGGGCTCTGTACCACCTTGTGGCGACGTAGCCCGTCATCTCTGTTTCTGTAGGGCGAGCAAGGCCGAAATCTAGGATTCTTAGTTCGCAATCTTCGTTTACGGCAAGGTTTGAAGGTTTCAGATCCTGCTGGGCAAAATTAAAGTAATGAAAGGGTGACCTTTTCAGTAAGGTCCGACCTGTTTAAGGTCAGTAAGGTCCGACGTTTTAAAGGTCAGTAAGGTCCGACGTTTTAAAGGTCAGTAAGGTCCAACCTTTATGATGTAAGTAAGGTCCGACCTCTTTACGTTCAGTAAGGTCCGATGTCTTTAAGGTCAGCAAGGTCCGACGTTTTAAAGTTCAGTAAGGTCGACCTTTTTTAAGGTCAGTAAGGTCCGACATTTTTAAGGTCAGTAAGGGCCGACCTGTTTAAGGGCAGTAAGGTCCGACGTTTTAAGGTCAGTAAGGTCGGAATTGTTAAACTGCTTAAGGTCCGAGCTTTTTAAGTTCAGCAAGTTTTGACCTTTTTAAGGTCAGTAAGGTCGGCTCTCTTTAAGATGAGTAAGTTCTGCCTTACTCGATGAATGATTCCTGCAGAATGGATGTACTTGAGACCGCGGAGGATTTGGTAGACGAGGAATACAACATGGTCGTCGGATAAGGGCTGCGTTTTTATTATATTATTTAGGTCTGCGCCCATTAAGGGTGTTGTAAAGTACCTATATATTCATAAAAGGTATTATAGTAGGTTTAGCTTCAAAATTAGTGACCGTCTTGCAGAAAATAGTTTAAAGTTTTGAACAAGAATTATTAAGAGAGTCCTACACATCCTGGAAGTCTTGGTCGAACCGGGTGGAAGTTGTGAACACGTCTAAAAGACCTATAACCTGGAAATGAAAGGAGCCAAGTTCAGTTAAAAGTTTCGAATAGTTTTCCAAAATATAATAAAATAAATTGTAGGTAAAAGTTATAAAAAAAAGTGTACATTTTCATGATTCATGTGTTTGAGAAGTCTGAGTTCCCTGTAGGTCCGTTTTGCATGGGTGGCAGACTGGAAGGGACGTGCTAGTTTCTTTATGGCTACTTTTTCAGTGACCTCCTTCCCTTGAGGGTCTTGGGTCAGAATCTCGGCCGAACTGCAGAATTAATAATTGCAGAAATTACATTTCATCTGCATTTTTGTCACACATTTTAAGTTTCAAAGTATTTTGAGTAGAAAACTGAAGGTTTTAGTCTACAAATACGAATTTTTGGTCAAAAATCTTTACAAAAATTAGTGAAATGTTCTACGTAAAAGGCATTTAGACTGGAATTTAAGTAACGAAAGCCCTAGGGTAGAATTCCCTCCTACAAGCCGCCCTTGTGTGGAAATTCAATCCTGGAAAGAATCCCCATAGGAGGACCATTCTTCCATACACCGCGGCATACTACGTGGAATACTTTCTGCATTAATTTATCCTGCTACCCGCGGACAATATGCGAGACTTATTGGACGTAAAATGGCTGTATTACTAACCATACTTGTCCATAGGCCCCACTACCAATGGGCAAAGGGTTGAGATATTTGTCAGGCAAAGTCCATTCTGTTTTGTTCAACTCGACCTTGTAAAAGTTGAGTTTGGGAAGGGTTGGCTCCCCCACGGCAGCCCCACTTGACATTTTTGAAAACTTTATCTTTTCTAATTAATCTCTTCCTTTATTCTTTATCAATCTTGAGGTTTTAAGTTTTGGCCCAAGCAAGTGAAGGATCTACAAGTTTAATGGTTGAATTATTAACAAATGGTCATCCATCGCAGCAGAAATATGGAAATGGGTTCCTTTTTTAAATCCCTTGTTTTTCTATCCCCGAGTCTTTAAAAGTATTTTTAAGAAACCGGTCCTCTAAAATAGTCTCTGAAGGACCTTAAATGTTCCTTATAAAGCCCCTGTTGTTGTATTCTTATTTGTACCCCGGAGAAAGTATTTTCCCCATACTAATCCTTCCTTGTGTAGAAAGAAGGTAGAGTTTTGCTTGGACCGTAGTCGTGCCACGTGCCATGTATTTATTTATTTAGGTATATTAATATTATATTAAAAGGCCCAAGAAAGATGTAATATTTCCAATTTATTTTATGCAGCCAGGTAAAGAAAGGTAGAAATAATATTATTCTTGGTTTTATTTTTAATATAAGGAGATCTTATTGGATATTTTACATTCCTTGGTTGGTTGGTTGGGACAACTACACAGGAGATAATATAACATTCGGTTTGCCATCGACACTCTACGTAAACTACTTTTTTAACCCTTCCATGTGCTATACTCTAGGAGGCTGCTAAAAAACAACACAACCTTCATACATTTCTGTCTTTTATAGGTGAACATCATCCAGCAATATTTAGCATGGCTAAACTTAAGAATACCAGGTCTGGATCTTGATGAGGGACCTTTTAGCATGCTTTACTTTTAACCCATCTATATCTACATTGCTTTTACTGTCATTTTGCAAACTATTACAAGCACTACTACCACTACCTATACTACTACTACTACTACTACTACTACTACTACTACTACTACTGACACTGATACTATTACTACTACTACCACTACTACTACTACTACTACTACTACTGACACTGATACTACAGACACTGATACTACTGATACTGATACTACTACTACTACTGCTGCTGATACTACTACTACTACAGATACTACTACTACTACTACTACTATGAGTACTACTACTACTACTACTATGGATGTATGAATTGGATGGGTTTATAGAGTATGTGTATGAAGAAGGTAGTAGTATTATCTGGATATGAATCCCTGGTGGTTGGTTACAGGAAAAGAGGTCTGACGTTGTATGAGATTGTATTATTTGATTTCTGGAGGGATGGGTAGTATTATTATTACGGGAGACTGCCCCCCCTTTTTATACCTTTACTAAAAAGGGTTAAACGAATAGTTGGGTTTTGTAGGAAATAAAGTGGATTGGAGAGAGGATGATGATATAATATATAATCTCGGGTGTAAATGTCAACTTCCTTCACTCATCATCCTTAGTAGGCAAGGGAAGGAGACTCCTCTCTCTCTCTCTCTAAAACTCTTATCTCCTTATGGAATGACCTCTGACCTATGACCTTGTTCAATAACTAGAATGACAAGGGAGTGATCTCCAGGGGAGAGGTACTTGTTGCGGTTTGAAGTGCAAGTAGCAGCAGTGGAGTCCCTTTCCGGTATTGGACTCAGTATTTTTTTTAAAAAAAGGGAGATAAGCTCAAAGATAAGGACTGGAGAAGGGAGTGGGACTATTTTGATAAGATTTGATAAGCGGAATAAGACGTAAAAGTGTTGGGGGTTCTTTCTTAACGAGTTATGATGATTTGTGATTAATTTCCAAGATAAAATACCCAAGATAGTTGGATCTTCTTGACTTGATCTTAATCTTTTTGGTGGATGATCAACATATGTGAGTTGGAGTGGTTTTTAATCGAGTAGATTTTTATTCCTTGCTTAATATTATATAATAGAATGGAGGGGATAATCGGGATTACACGCTTTGTCACCATTCACCTGTCAATTCTAATTTATGTTGCGGTCTAATTTATTACACAGCAGCATTAGCATCACCACCATTCATATCATGATTCATTCAACAACAGTTACGGAGAGAGAACAGAGAAGATACTCTAGAATTTTAGATTTAAGTTTTGTTTTTTAATCCTTGGATGATTTATTGGATGATTCTTTATGTTATTTTGAGGTTATGATATGAAGCTAGGGAATTGTACTTTGGATGATAAATCATGGAGGAAAAGTCCTATTTTTTCTTAAACTGAGGGTGAATCATGCTAAAAAGTGATTGAGCAATTGGGGAAGTTTGCTGTGCAGGTTATTCTTCCAATGTGTAACTAACTAATCGTTTGTGCTGGAGGAGTAATTAGCCTTTGTTGTTCTTAAACAACATTCAGTTGCTGCATTTATTTATATAGTAGGGAAGATAGTGTGGATGGATGGATGGATGTGTACTTTATTTATGGAAGGGATAGATGGATTGGATAAGGTAGGGTTTACTTTGCTGCTAATAATGGTCTGGGTAAGGTAACTGTGGAATGTTCCTGTCAGTCATGGTCAACTTCTGGGTATCCAGCTAGGGTTACTTATTTATTATAAAGGGTTGGTAGTTGATAGTATATTGGGTACGGAATAGAAGAACTGACGAGTGGTGGTAATTTATTGCGTTTTGTCTTCTAAAAGCCGTAGTAGTGTCTGTCCGGGTTTAAGGTAATTAATAATTGACCGTTGACTGCATAGAAAGCTGTAGTAGTAGCACTTAAAAGTGATAGTAGTAGTTATGTAATTGTAGTAGTAGTAGTAGGGGTAGTAGTAGTAGAAATAGACGTAGTAGTAGTAGTAGTAGTAGTAGAAGTATTATCAGTAGTAGTGGTAGTATTAGTATTAGTAGTGGTAGTAGTGGTAGTAGTGGTAGTAGTGGCAGTAGTAGTAGTGGTAGTAGTAGTAGTTGTAGTAGTACCTTAAATCCTGGCCCATAAGACGCCCTCGTTAATTATGCCGCGTGCACACCTCACATATCCTTTCGTTAAAAGGGCTATCTCCCCCATGTTAACGATCCGTCAAAACCTATTTTTAATAATGTGCAGGGTCTTAACTAAATAAATGTCTTCCTTAAAAATAGCAATCTGCATGCAAACCATGATATTTTTTGGGGTTTAAGCAGCAATTACCCTGCAGGATCTCGTGAATCGTCACAACTGCCACTGGTACGGGCACTGCTAAACCCCCACCACCTTTTAGAAAAAGAAATGAAGTCTCAGGGTTTACATTTATGTTCTCATTTAAACGCAACCGAACAATCCGATCCACCCTGGAAATATATCCGGGCGACGGCGAGGGCGAGGATATAGGGTATTAGTAGCTCCAACTCCAATGATTGTAGTATTGATAGTAGTAATTAGTAAAGTATTAAGTGCCTCTCCTTTAATTATTTAGTGTACCGTTCTTCCCTGAAAAGTAGCCCGGTGTTCAATTCTCCGGCTTATTGCTAGTCAAACAGGGGATATGGCTACCATTAAACGGAGGCTTTATTAGTGTATTCTACGGTATAGTGGCTAACTTTACAGGTAGCGTAAAATTGGAAGTTAGAAGAGGTAATCGAAAAGTAAAGTAGGTATTAAAAAGACCTTGTGTGTATCCCAATAACTAATTTCTCCATTCCTCCATGGCTATCCATAACTAATTGGCTAAAATATTAAATCCCAGATATTCATACTCCTCCTAACTTTTACTTCCAACATGCAAATAGTAAGTAATTTCTACAGAGACATTACCAACTCGTTTGGCATAGTTTTTCCATAATAATAACCATATTCCTCCGACCTAATCTTCATAATCAGATTCTGCCTGCAAATAATATCGTCAGTTTAAAAAATATTGTAACTGTAACTCAGTTAACTTTTATTCAACAACTAGACTTACAAGGCAGAGTTGGAGTTCTAGTTTCTAGAATCCATCCAGTTTCTCCATAATCTTTCCTATTTTATTTGTTAGTTATGGAACTTTTTGTAAGGAAACATTTGATAAAGAAGGATTCTGGGTAGAAAGATTAGAGACTGGTGGATTGGATTGGAAGAAGAAGTAAACGGGGTATTTGGTGGATAGTTTTGCATATTTGAAGTTAGG
This sequence comes from Hydroisotoma schaefferi, assembly GCA_034682405.1. NCBI lineage: Eukaryota > Metazoa > Arthropoda > Collembola > Entomobryomorpha > Isotomidae > Hydroisotoma > Hydroisotoma schaefferi. Next base: position 4,393 of record JAQFZX010003609.1, on the reverse strand, counting down.
CTTAGTTTCTAAGAATATTTATAGTTATAGTTGGGATTATTCTGAATTTCAAATGATAAAAGTTGGATTGATTGTTTTTTATTTTAGAAGAAGAAGGGGGTGGAACGTTCCTAGTTTTGAGATTGGGTGGGAGGATCTCGGCCAGACGTTCTCGTTGGATTTCTAGATGAAGATGAGTAGCCGGAAGAGCGTGGACAACGGGGGTGGGGCTGGGGTCAATGGGGGCGACTCTACCCGGCCGCCCAGAATGATCTACCAATGGAGGTAGGGTCATTATTAGTATAAGTATGCTGTGTTTCAGGTTTAAAATCCCGTGGGGGATTATTGTTAAATTAAAAACAGGCTAAATCCGAGTAAGATCTACGGATTTTGTGTGGAAAGGTACGGGGAATTATTTAAAGGGGGAAGGTAATGCCGGAAATACGGTACTCGTTATATATCTTCTACCCGGATTTATTTACCCGTCGTATATGTGGGTAGGGGGAGTGGTTCTGGAAGTTACAGACTAAACTCCGTAGCCATTAAACCCTTACGAAGGGGCTACCCGGGTAGTTTAGGTTCATACTTTTACGTAAAGGGCATGCCTATATTTGGACATTGCTGAACTCTGACCTCTCCTAAACTTGAACTGACTCTACAAAAGAGATTAAGCTGGAGGATTCCATGTCCATCTGTCCCTCTCAGTCAAAGTTGTAGTGGAAGTTAAGCTGGAGAGAAATGAGTAGAACGAAATCGGGTTTTTGTGCTGTTGCTGTCCACGTCTCAAGATCCGGATGAAGGTTGTTGCGGTTGCTGACATAATTTGGGAAATCCACCTGGGGATTCTGGGAAATCCTTGTCCATCCTTCCAGAAATTGTGTAGTCAATGCTTAGACAGTTCCTGAAGGATGAGTAGGTTTTGTTGTAAATGTTTAAAGGATCGGGAGGGGGGGAGAGGGGATCATGTCATGCGTTGTGGACTTGATGAAGGACCATAGGAGGATAGTTGGGAATAAACTACCCGAGAGAACAATGTTATTTTTGGGGGCAGCTAGCTCAACAAGGTGGAGGAAGCTGTAGTACAGTTTCTACCTCCGGGGAGATAATACCCGAATTCTAATTCTAACCTTCGTCTCAGAATAAACCGAAAAAGGACACGGGGAAGTGTAGAGTAGAAGTTGGTGGTTATCGGGAATAAGGACTTATCGGACGTTACGTTGTTTATCTTATCACTTGTTTTGGTGTTTGCGGAGTTGAAGACGGAAGGATATGTTATGTTGTCCCTTGGAAATACTGGGGAATAAACTGGAGGATTTTGGGGGACTTTAGGACTTTTTATGGAGAATTCTGCGTCTCAATTTTAAGACTACGTCGCAGGGGTACGGCTTTCTGTAGGCTTGCGTCTCAACTTTACAAATCGTGTCAACTTTCCCCAAAAAAACTTCGTCTCAGTCTTCTCAGCTTCTACACAACATTTTCAGACTTCCCACCAAAGAACTGTACCTCTCTCTGCGTCTCACGGCACCTAACTAACTCTGCGTCGCAGTCGCAGTCGCAGTTCGCAGTCACACTTACCCCTACATACTTCAGCCTTACTTAACTTATACTAATAAATCGAGCTGACAGGAAGAAGCAGTAAAGTTGACGTAGTTCCTGGAAATAATAAGGGATAAAAAATTCAGATTCATGATATTCATCCCATTTTATATTCTGTAGAAGAGTTGGAGTTTGGAGTGGATGTAATAATTCTCTGGGAAACTTGTAGGGCTTGTGGTATCCTCTCTAGTAGTAGTAGTGCCATGATAATCTGCCCTTTGTAATACTTCTTCCAGCATAAGTAAATAACAAAAGTATAAGGACCTGTGTAGTAAGTTCATGGATAAATCATGAGAAGAATGAATGGAGGAGCCAATTAGTCCGCACCCAACCCAATATTATTATTATATTACCAACAAAAACTAAAACTGGACTAGAACTAACTTTTGGCTCCTCCAAAAATAATAAAAAAAATAGCACACGGCAAGTCTCAGCTTTTTCATGTCAGAGTTTCAGAGTTTCATGAACAACTGGTACGACCATGCTCCTACTTTCAGTTCTTCTTCTACCGTTCTTCTGAAGCGTTCTTCTGAAGCGTTTTTCTGAAGCGTTCTTCTGAAGCGTTCTTTAGCCAAGACAGGAGGCTTGGAATCCACTGAAGCGTTTTAGAAATAAAACATAAGTTCGAAATCCGCTGAAGTTCCCAACCCAGCGTCACATCTTACTTCAGTGCGACTTACATAATAAATATGTCCACGTGGGGAGCAGACTTACCGTGTTAAATAGGCGTTTCTTAGGTTAAGATCGTCTACAAGAAACTAACTACGGATTACTGGATTTGTAAACTGTACAATTGAATATAAAACGGGAATAAAAGGAGGAGGAGAGGGACGGAGCTGAAACTAATTATAGTTTTTTAATTACGCAAAGGAGCAGTGTAGCAGTTGCTAATATTTTGTTGCAAACACGACGGGGTAAGTTAGTCGAGTGTTGGTTGAGGTAATAAATAAACCTCGTAATGTTTTTATGATTAATGGCTAAATCTGAAGGAGTTAGCGACATGCAAAACTAAATAGAGAGGCTTTTAATGCAATAAGGATTTAATGATTAAATAATGGTCCATGGGGAGGTAAAAGGAACTGATTGGGGTTCTGATTAGAAACTCCGGGTTCATTTACATTTACTCTACCCGTTTTAATTCTACTTGTGATTCATACTCATTCATCCTAGAAGGTAATTCCCCACGGGGAATTAAACCTTTTGCTTCCACCGTAATATCGTCGAAGCTAGGGGATTTTTGAACTTCCGGCACACGGAGGTGTAAGTAACTTTTAGACTTGGGGAGTATTTGAGGGGTGTGCCTTTGTTGGTAATTGATAATAATTCCCCCTACCTTTACATATTCTTGAAGATAATTCCCCACGGGGAATTAAAGGTTGTACTTCCACCGTAATATCGTCGAAGCTAGGGGATTTTTGAACTTCCGGCACACGGAGGTGTAACTTTACTTAGACTTGGGGAAGACCTAAGAGGGGGTGTGCCGTTGTTTATGATGATTAAAGTATGTTTTGTGTTATACTTTGTAGCATAATGGGTGACCACGGGGGTGGGGATGATGACGGAGGGATGGGAGGAGACACCAACACCATGTTTGGACTCCGTCAAAGAGGAAGGAAGGGGGCCCTTAAGAAGAAGAACGTCTATGAGGTCAAAAATCACAAGTTCATACCCAGATTCTTCAAACAACCCACTTTCTGCTCACACTGCAAGGACTTCATTTGGTAAGTGCCCTCCCTCCCTTAATTATTATCTATTTTAATAACCCTTAAAAGGATCAGTCTACTTACCCTATTTCCCTCAACAGTCACCCTGGGCTGTATTTCATTTTTTTACATTTAATTTAGGTGATAAATTACAGCAAATAACACCCCCTTTAATTACCAATCCTTTAAACCACGTTTTCGATTTCTTCCATATGGGCCGGGATCAGAAATCCCGCACCGGGCGCCCCTCCCCCAAAAAAATCCCGCACCGGCCCCTCCCCCCAGTGAAAAAATCTAAAATATACCAAAAATTTGGTGTAAAAAATTTTTTTGTCTCATTTTACCCCAACTTTAAAAAAAAACTCCACAAGTCAAACCCTTCTCATTTTTTACTACCCCCTTATTTTGTCTCACCCTGCCCTAAAATCACAAAATGCTCCTTAAGTTAAATTCTTTGCATTTCTTTGTTTTCTGATAGTGTCAGAAATTGTTGTCCAAACTTGCCCCTTGCATATTGCTGACTCACCGCTTGTTAGGGTGAGTCAGCAATAGGCCTTCCGTGTGGCCTGCGCTGCATGGGTGGCTATCGTTTTATATCGATATGTCATCCACACCTTAAAACATACATACATACATAAGCATAACCAAAATATAGAGTACAAAATAAGTAAATCAAACCATAAAATAAAAATTTGAAACTGAAAAATTTACGATTGTTAATTGATTGATAAAAAAACGATTTTCTAAACTTCTAAATCCCGCACCGACCACGCCCCTCCCCTAACTCCGCCCCCCCCCCCAAAAAAATCCCGCACCGGGAACGTTGTTCCCAAGATCCCGCATTTTTCGAGAACGTGCTTTAAACCCTCTAGAATGAATACAAACCCTGCCTGGCTCTATACCTTAATTAGGATACTAATTTTAGTGAAAAAAGTAAAGGGAAAATACTTGTGAAAGTTTAGTTCTTCTTCTAAGTTTTTTTTTTGATGCGTTGAAATCTACTTTGAAGGTGTTCCATTGTTAAATTAGGGATTGTAGAAGGGTCCACGGCAGGAGGTCCGGCGACTCGGGGTCCGGCGACTGGAGGTCCCACGGCAGGAGGTCCGGCGGCTCGG
>JAQFZX010003608.1:0-11499 GCA_034682405.1 Hydroisotoma schaefferi | reverse complement strand
GCGAAAGAGAGTTCGAAAGATCCCTCCGAAGCGTCCTTCCCATCACCCGTTGTCGGAGGAATTAGACCAAAGAACATCCCTTTCTTTTTCTCCTTTGTCTGTTCCTCCAACTCCTTCTTCTCTGCTTCAAGTTCCTAGGAATAATTAACAGGGTTTTAATATAATCTGACCCTGTTGCAGCGTTCGCTGGGTCAGTTACCTGTTTAGTCTTGACCTTGACCCCCTCCCGAGTACCCCATGAGACTATGTTGAGGTTGAATAAGGAGTATATCATGAGAAGGAGGTACATGGACGGGATGGTTATGTAGTAGAGAAATCCGTGGGGTAAACATCCAAATTCCGTTGGGTGAATTACCCCCGCACAAATAAAACTGAACGCTACGGCCACCAGAAAAAGGGACGAAGGGGCAAATAGGCCGTCGTCATTTACTTGAAGGGCGATGGCCACCACAACTGCTACCATCGCTAGGGCGTAGACCACAGACAGGATTTGGGCGACCGTTAGCTACACATGCATAATACAGACATGGGATCAGTCAGTTGACCTTTTTGGATAAAAAGGGGGTGTGGTCGGGAGGATACCTGGATGTCCGTTTTGCAGAGATAGCAAACGATGATGAATAATAGGATTGGGAGGAAGTTGTACATGAAGCTGGTCCATTGGCTTAGTTTGAACGCTGTTGCGAACGCTCCTACTAACATCAGGAAAATTGTACCCGGACCCAGGATTGTTCCTACCATCATTACTATCTGCAAGGTTACAACTTGTTTTTAGTTAGAATCACTTGAGTTTGAATGACTTGAGCTTGAATTTTACCGTTCGAATGACTTTAGTTCGAATTTTACCGTTTGAATGACTTTAGTTTGAATTGTACCGTTCGAATGACTTCCGTTTGAATGACTTTAGTTCGAATTTTACCGTTTGAATGACTTTAGTTTGAATTGTACCGTTCGTATGACTTCAGTTTGAATGACTTGAGCTCGAATTTTACAGTTTGAAATTTTTTTAAAGAGAAACGTCTCGAGTTGGAAGGAAAGAGTAAAGCAATTGGGAAGTAAATGGGTAATTTTTACCTCCAACTGTAATTATGATAGGATAAGCGATCCACTCGGAGTGATTGGGGTTAGATTAATTATGAAGATATGTGAGACTTTAGCAGTTTTAAATTGTCAAATAAATCATATTTGTTCTATGGATAAACTTACATGATAGAAAATATAAATGTATGAGATATCGGGATTGATTTTGACAACTTTTTCATAACTCATAAGAAGGTCAAGAATATTGGCCATGGTGGACGGGACCCATCTTCTCCGTTGGTTGTAAAACTCATTAAACCCTTCAGGAGCGTGGGTCTTGGCATCCGAAGCAGCGCAATATTCTACTCTGTAACCCCGTTGTAAAATCAGCGTGCACAACCATCGGTCCTCCCCCTGATCGTATTGGACGTAATGCATGGGTTCGGTGGACGTTGTGGTGTATCTAGCCATAACATTGTCGTCCATAAGGGCTTTGGCCCGGAAGAGGGAGAAACACCCGGGTGAGCACAGGACGCAACCGAATACATGTTCTGTCGCTTTTTGGAGCCAATGGCCCACAGCGTATTCGAATTTCTGGTACCAGACCTGGAAACAGACAGATTAGGGCTTAAAGAAGGGCTATGACTTTGGGGTTCCGGGGGTCATCCAAATAACTGAATTTATATATGCCATTTGTGGGATTTAACGGGGTCATCTCACTCTCCCTAGGTGGGATTTGTGATCTAGTGGAATTTACTGTGTAAACATTACTCTATGCTGCAACAGATATTCTACAAAATCACAGTAAATCCCATTTCATAAATCACGGTGTGTGTGATGGGATTTTCCTGACTATGTCATTTCTCACTAACCATAGGTCCACTTCCGGTAGGATGGATCCGTCCACAAGCCGCCCCCAGATTCTTATTTTTCCTCATAAGGTCTACAAGGAGTTCGACAGCGTTGGCCTGAAAGTCAATGTCTCCATCGAGAGCAAGGATGAACGTGTTTTCGGCCAATACTTCCTTTCTCGAGGAAGCAATTGGAAGATCCATTAACTTGAGTCCCAGAAGGTAGTACATGTACATGACCTGACTCCATCTCTTCTTGTGCCTTATCTTGGCCTTATCCTTGATATGCACGTTCAATTTAGTCTTCCCTGGCAGAACGTACTCTAGTCGACCTCCGTAAGGAGTGGGGATTTTTTTGGGAGGTCGGAGTTTCACAAACGCTTGGTGAACGTGGCTAGCAGCTTCCTCCAGGGTTCCAACAAAGTCCCGTACAAAGGGATTTATAATCATGGGGGATTCAGAGTCTTTGGGGTCACTCAGTTCGAAAGCGTCGTCGAAGAAGATGTGCGCTGATAAGGTGGAAGAAACAGGATTAGTTAGGAATTTTTAAAGTTTCGGGGTTTAAGGGAAGGAAGTTGGCTTACTTTCGTATTCGTAGTACGAAGGGTCCACGTATTCAAAATATTTTAAGGCCACCCTCCGAGCACATTGGTCAGCATCCATCCGGAATACACTTTTCAACATCTCTATCATTTCTTCCTGGAAAAATATAAAACCAGGGTTTATTCTTGTGATTTGATGGGATTATGACATTTACCTTTGCTGTCATTTGTGATTTACTGTGATTTAATACCTCTTGGAATACATGTATCTACTCTGTCGAAAGTACACTAAATCCAATAAATAAACAAATACCGCTCAATTTCATGAATAACATTCACATACTAAACAGCAAATAAATCACACAATAACAGTAAATCCTTTAAATCCCACGATACAGTAAATCCTATAAATCACACAATAACAGTAAATCCTATGAATCACACAGTAACAGTAAATCCTATAAATTACACAATAACAGTAAACCCAGTAACAGTAAACAGTATGAGTAAATGCCAAATCACATGATGATAAGTCCAATAAATGAAGTTAGGGTGTGATTGTGTATTCAAAAAACCCGTGATTAAAAGGAGCCCTCACCCTGTTTTCGTGCCACATGGTGGCACAAGCAAAAATCTTGGGAACAGTGTCCTCCTTATGAACAACCTTCGACTCCTTGACCTCTGACCCGGTGGAGGTTAGGTGGGTGTAACCCAGGTCCGTTTCTGAACTGTCCACCCCATCAATTTCAACCGCGTGCTCGTCTCTCCTTCGGTTAAACGCTAGAGACTGGTCGACCAGCAAAGCGTTGTACATTGGGGTCGCAAACATCGCTTCCGTTCTAGCCAATCGAATACCCTTGGGTTGCCAAATATGTACGGCGATCCAGAATTGGGACAATAGCCACAGAACCCACACCCACACGTGCTAATAAAAAAATAAACCCCAAATAAGAAATTGACTTCGCATGAGATTATCACACCAACATTCATGCGAATCGTGGGATTTATTTTGTAAAGAGATTGAATTCCTCTATAAAGTAAATCACCATAAATCCCATAAATAACATAATCCCAGTAAATCCCATGAATCCCTTAAATAACAGAATCCCAGTAAATCCCATGAATCCCATAAATCCCAGTGAATCCCATAAATCCCCCTGTGATGGATTGTATATATTAAACGGCTTAAAATACGAGACCGAAACCCCTTAAAAACGGATTTGCTCAACAATAATTCCTACTTCTTTAATAAAGAAGTCGTCCCAAAAGTCTCCCTTAGGACATGTCCAAAACAAATAGCCGGGCATCACATCATCCCAAAAGCAGACCTTAGTATCTCTCATTCCACAAAGGGAAATCAGGCTTATCACCGTCACCGGAACTGCCAGGATTATCGGAAACGAAAAACTAAACGCTTGGATGCAGATTTTACAAGTGAATTTTGCTGAAATAAATGAAAGCAAGGAAATATTAATACAGGTGGATATTTCATTATGATTAAAATATCTATAGCTGCTGCTGCGGTTACCCATAATGTAGCAAAGATAAGCTCCAACGAATTGTGCAATCATTGCATAGTTTATGGATTGGTTATCATTGAACTCGACAAAGGTTCCGGGCTTTAGATAAGAAGCATTTGTACTTGGCTCAACGGATGTGGACACTTGGGGTCGTTTCTGATTGTTTTAAATTAACAAATGATAATCGTTGTTGTGTCTGTCGATTAAAGTGTTATTAATTATTAATTAATTAATGAATTACCTCTTGGACGGTGATATTATGTATACCGAAAGCTTGATCAAACTTGTCAAAAGGGATTGTAGCACTTCCTTCGTTAATCCATACACATCCCATCATGGCTAGGAGGAAGACCCCCAGTTTCCACAATGGGATAAATGTATATGTAAAGTATCGAGTGGACCTCAACCTTCGTTTCATATTTCCCAAAGACTTGAACAATTCTTTGGGATAAATACATAAATGGGAGTTTAAAATAAAGGTTATTTATATTTAAATAAAATAGGAAGGGGGTTTTTAAGAGTAAAATCCTAACGGAAAGGGGATGAGGCTTCTACAAAGTTCTCCCACCATCCGATGGAAACTAGAAGGGCAGCGATGGGCAGGATCCACGGACGGTCACTTGCTTTCTGGGGAGAGAAAAGGGGCCAGACGAACAAGGCTGAGAGTTGGAAAATAATTGCAAAGACGTCGAGTACACATTTCAAAACCCATTGGTTGTCAAATCCACGCGACAGCATTCCTGGAAACCACACCCACCAGTATTAGTATAATATATCTCACTTACTAGGGGAGGAATTGGATGGGGAGGTACAAGGGACAGGTTTATCCTCTGGGGGGGGGGGTTAATCTCTGATCTATAACCCCGAAAAGGCGTCAACCCCCGGGCTAGGAACTTGCAAGGGGTACATCCCATACGGGTTTTAAGGGTCTCTAGTCCCACTGTACCCCAAACGTCCTATAACTAACGCTTCCTTTATTGGGGATCATTTTAACCCAACTAAACCTCCAAAAAGAGGTTCCTGGGCGTCAAAAAGGTCTCTTATTTCATCACAATGGTACCCCTTTTAAGATCAACATAGAAACAACACTCCGCCCTCAATTCAACAACGGTTAGAGCCAGTAAGTTTAAAAGGGGCAAATAGGTCATTCGAGGTTTTATCGGCCGGTGCATGACCTATGACCCCGAAAGTGGTCTGATCCCAAATCCCAATTACCAACTAAGCTATATTGCTTCCAAAGATTATCTGAGGACAGAAGTCCTAGATGTTTTAGGGGATTCTGTCTTACTTGCCCCAAAGCCCCTTAAACTTAGTCTTGACTGAGGTATTATTTTGTAGATAAAGTTGATGATGTTACCTAAAAGAGCAGGTATAAGGCAAAGGGCATTAGTGAGCATGGCCCCCTTCACAGCGTCCATCGTGGGAAAGACCAAAAAGACCAGCAAAGCCAGTCCAATCGTATGAGCTGTCTGGAAGAATAATCAATAAAATGTCTCATATTTCCTCCCCACATTTCTATATAACTGTTGTATTCTTTCTATCACTCAAAAATGGTTAAAACGTACTTCGCAGAATAGTGGAAGTAGGAACTCTTTCCAGGAAGGATGATCCTGACCCTTAAAAATCCATATTCTAAGTGACCGGAGAAAGGTTTGGGCTTCTGGGACGAGGAAAGCAAAGTAAATCGCCCATGTCCACGAAAGCCGCTCTTCTTGAGACGAATGGGCCAAAAACTGTCGGTCTTGAACTACAAACATTTGTTTATAGTCGTTTTTTTTACTGCATTTATTTGGCAGATTTATATTACTATGTAATTGCAACATAAATGTCAACGTTTTACTGGGTTTAAAACGTACGATTTCTGTAGCAATATGCAATAGTACGATTAGGTTGGAGCTGGGAGGTCATGAGTAACATTGTGGACTTTGAGATTACAGCCGTCCCAGTTACTATCACGAACGTCACAATGTACATGATAACCTAAAATAAACAACCCCCTGTCCTTTCAATATTTATCCCAAGTTTTACTTAATTAAATTACAAAGATAATTACTTTAAGAAGTTTGAGCAGGAATTGGTAAACTTTTTGATCCTCGACTAAATCGGTGTCTTGGTCTGGAGGAAGGATTTGGAACAAATCCCAATTTCGGTGCTCAGTCTCCTTTCTATTATTATTACAAAATATAGTAACATATCTCATACACATTGCAAATTTTAAACACAGGATTTTTAGAACATTTTCCGGGTTTATTTCTCTGAGGAATTATCGTAACAAAACCACAGTACGGGTACCGTATATTCTGTATATTCAGCCCGGGCTACAATTCAATCATTAGGATTTTTAGGCTAAACTTTAACACTACATAAATTAAAGGGCTGTCTAATAATCCACATGGGCTGTTATTGGCTATTTGAGGTGGGTTCTAATACGAGGATTTCCGGTTCTTCTCTTACATATTAAATAGGACATTTTTACTTGGGAAAGGTTGAAGAGATAATTAGGGAAGCGCCGTGCCCTCTCGAAATATGCCGCGATGCCCAGGGCGTATGACCGGCGCTGCCCCGTGCCCTAAATTAAGTATGGGGCGAATTAAATTTTCAGGGCATTATGCCCTGTTTTTGAGCATGCCCTGACGCCTCGTGTCCTGGGCGCGTGGGCATGGTGCATAATTAATTATTACTTGCATTTTGCATAGGCGCAACCACGAGTGGGTACCAGTGGGTAGTAAAACATTAAAGGATAGGGAGGGAGCCTGTTTATCATGTAAAGGATAGGGCATTTCTAAATTTCTAGTGGGCACATTAAGAAATCAGTGGGTACAATGTACCCTTGTACCCACGCTGGTTGAGCCTATGATTCCTTGATTGATCAACCTTAAATCCGATGATAAAAGTACCCAGAAACTCCCAAAAATGGTTGTAAAAAGTTCGGAAATGGTATTAATTCCAAAGGTTGGGTTTATTGGAAAGGTAGTTAGTAAAAAACAGTGTCTTCTTTACCTGTTGTCAATTTCCGTAGCTAACGGAGCATCCTCATCATCATCGCTCAAATTAATATCCTGGAGCATCGGAGCTGCAGGCATTTTGCTAACTTCTACCCTCCTAATATTAAAAACGTTACTACTAGCCCTTTTACTAAAAGTATTTTTAACTCTGATTTCTGATATTTAAGGAATCCATTAAAATCGGGCTGGATTTGGTCGTGAACTGAACATCCAGAATACTAAATAATGTTTGGTATTTGTCTGCGTAATAAAATGATAGGAATTGTCACCAAAGGGAATTGGTTTTTTTAATCAGTTATTAATTCAAGTTATCAGAGAGAAGGACAGTAGGTATAGGTATATGGTTATCAAATTCTTGAAAAGTGTCGTCAGACTGTGGGACATTCTATGGATTTCATTATCATCTTGTCTGAATTCTTATCTTGGATGTGCATAATGAACGCACGAACAAGGTTTGATAAGGTGTCAATATCAATATGATGATGATGATGATGATGCTATTGGGTGTATTTGGGTGACAGTAGGGATTCAACGGCCATGCAAATCAAATTGGTAAAATCATGATGACAATAGGAGAATCCATAGTCATGATATCAGAGTTGTAATAATAAGTGTGTTCTGGACCACTGACTTATAATATAATACTTTTACAGGTATAAACGGAGAGTGATGACCAGAGGAAATAGTTGATGATTTTGTATGGAGTTAGAATGGGCTAATTATAGGTGTGAAGAAGGGAATGGTGGTTGGGTGGGACTGTATGGATTTACTATGGAGCCTGTCCGGATTTAGAGGGTGTAACTTACATGTAAATATATGTCAAGATTACGGGCATGTAAAACCCCGGATTTATACTTTCAGAGGATTAATGTTTGACCCCAAAAATACTCGAATCAAACCTCAATAATCTTGACTCTGTTTACATGACTTTCATGCGGTATAAGGTTAATATTACATTTCGGTCGATTCGGGTTTTAAGGTCCTCTGCTGCCCTCAGTTTGGGGTTTCAGGTCTTCTACTGCCCCCAATACGGGTTTGGGGGTCCTCTACTGCCCCCAAATCGGGTTTTAAGGTCCTCTACTGCACCGATTTGGGTTTAAGGTCATCTACTGCTCCCGATTCGGGGTTTAAGGTCCTCTACTGCCCCGATTCGGGTTTAGGGTACTCTACTGCCCCGATTCGGGTTTAAGGTCCTCTGCTGTCCCGTAACAGGAGTTTTAGATCCTCTACTGCCCCCGATACGGGTCTGAGGGTCCTCTACTGCCCCGATTAAGGTCCTATACTGTCATTTTACAGGGGTTTAAGGTCTTTTAGTGACCCCAACCCCGAAAAGTTTAGTTTTGGTCTTAATATATAAATATTTGGACTGTGTATCCCTTACTCCGGAATTTTGTTACGTATTTCTATATTTGTACTATAATAACCTCTAACTAACCCTAATTTTTCTTCATGCCTCAATTAACCTTCCATAACTTTTACCTCTTGAGATGAACAAGTTACCTAAGGTTATTGAACCTCTGGATTGGCTAAATTAAATAACCAAGTTCCCTTCCGGTGTGGTAGGGTTAACTTTTGTTGTGATTCCTAATCTAATCCATGTTGGATTTACTCTAACCAAATAAATCTGGAATCTGTGACTCCCGTTTACAATACTCAGTGGGCCAATGACATGCCTTTTATTATTTTAACAACGGGGCAAATACGGCATGTTGTTTTTAAGTCGATTGTTAATTGTTTCCAAGTTTAACTGCGTTTTTGGGGAAAGTTAATTAAATGAAAAATGTATAAGGGAAGATTACATTTCTATTATTCATGGCTTTTTTTAAATATCCACCCAGGGTTCAATGTTCAATTGACCAGATTTATTTTTCACAGAAGGACAGGAAATTTTTTAAGACTAACTACTATGAGCCCGGGGTACTAAACGAGTTTGATGCATTTATTTTAAGGGTCCAACTGAACATGCAATAGTTAAATATGGCTTCTTATGGTTCTATTAATGGTAAGTAGAAGAGTAATACTTGGGGATGCCACTATTTGAGACTCTAAACCAATTAATTAACTAACTAACTAATTATTTCCCCTACATTAAATGCGGATGATGACCATCCAAAGATGACCCTTGGACTGTACTTTCCTTATGGCATCCTATCTTTCATTCAGTTGTTCACAGAATAAAGTTCACTTTTTAACTAGAAACTTGCATAATATTTTTATTTATTTTATTCGTTTTATTGCAACGCATTTTTAATTTTCTTCCTCACAGTCTACTAAAATATAAATTACACTAAAAGCGTTGAGATGATATAAGAATAATCGTATGATAATAAATAAATACTTAAAGATACACTAAAATATAAGGCATTTCACTCACGCCCTTTGTAACTTGTACAAAATTATTACCATGAATTGGGAAATAGTTTTGTGATTATTTTTACAAATACATTTTATTTTGAGCTTGCTCTTGTGGGTTGAGTAGCAATAATAATTTTTCTAATGTACTGGTCTTGAAAAATAGTAGGGAGAGGGACACAGAAATATCTTGTACTATTTTTCTTAACTAGGTATGCTTTTACATATTTCCTTTTGTTTTAGCATAACCGAAATAATTCTATTCATATTGTAAAAGTTTTTATACAACCGCATATTTAAACCTCCGTGCAGAGCGCTTTTAGGCAATTTTTATAGCCATTTTACTACCTTATATTTTTAGCTTTAACTTTAACCCCATTTAGTTGAGGCTTTTCAGTAGGGCCGCCGTGTAGGGGGCTCATCTGTGTGCGTAAATGGGGCTTATCGGCCCATGATAACCACAACTTCTGCTCTGCTGCATAACGAACAAATCAATAAAGTAAACATCGTTTTGATGACAGTTGGGCAACGCGTGAGAAATTAAACCGAAATTGTGTAAAAAGAAATCGCTATTCAGGAGAGAGTGTGTGGGAGGGTCACCGGTTCAGAGGTAAGGTCAACTTATAATAGTGCAAAACAGTCCTCTTCGTCTTCCTAATGATACTCTCTATCTGGCGAGGATGATGATGATATGAAAAATGGTGTCTAATCAAGCCGCCACTACGGGTGTATGAGACACCGTAACCACTTATGAAACTTTACTCAACTTAACAATAAGCCTAACATTACGAGATCAAACAAAATCTTAAGCACTGCGACGCTACTTAATTAATTTTAAAAGTCGCAATGTATCTTATTTTGAAACTTAATCGATAAATTCGTAAGATGTATCAAATCTGCCGCAAATAAATAGTCTAATTGATTAGAACTACTTTTGAATTATTTGGACCACCTCCACGGGATTTATAGTCCGCAATGTCGTATGCTTATTGATACATTCCAAAAATGAAGTTAATGCATGATAATTTTCTATTAATTCGCAACATCAGTTCTTCATACAATCAGAATCCTTACTCAACTAAAAAGTTGTCTTAAAAGAAGATAAGAACTAGGACATAAATATGCCACAGTTAAAGTTCCTATTGATTAGCATAAAAGCACCATAATCATTAAGTTTATGTCAAGCGACGGCGTGTTTACTTTGTTGCTGACTTATTATAAATTAATCTTAACTTGTACTCATTCAAACTAAGTACTGATTTAATTACGATAGCATTTATATTATTCGTCAACTATCCTCATTAAATCAATGAAACTTCTAATAAAATCGCATACAAAAAGATGATGATATTAATAAAAAAAAGAGTCACTCTTTTACTTCAACTTGCGTCTTAACTAATTCCGGTCATTTCCATACATAACATTTGGAGGTTCCCTAACGAGAAACGACGACTTTCGGAAACCAGTTAAAGTTTCTTCAGAAACGTTCAAAAGTAGCAATAAAATTGAAGTAAAGAGTGTCCCGCGGATGCTCGGACACTCACCTTTACTAACCTTGCTTTTTTTTGCATGCCTTTGGCTAACCACTTTATTCCCCTTTCTTATCTTACAATCAAGTTTCAAAAGTGGTAGGTTGTGATGTGGTGAAGTGCGACGAAGTTTTGGTGTAGTGAAAGTGTTGCTACAGTGTTACAAAGTCAAGTAAAAGTGTTTATTTAGTGTAAAAAGTGCCTCTACTCATCTGGAAACTTTCGGAGATCTTCCGTGATCTTTTGGTTCCAGAACTCCCAAAAACCCTGTCCATTAGTAAGGTCTAAATACAATTTATTACAGCAGCATACGGAATTCCTACTACGGACCAAAAAAATCAACAAATCTGATGTCTCCATCATTTCTCAAAGACATCAATTTGTAGAATTATTTGTCCCAACCTACCCGGTTTTATTTTTTTAACCTGCCCCAAATTTTGATAAAATTATTTGTCAAATTGTGTTAGATTTGTCTCAAGTTACTTCTTTTTTTTCAACTTGCACAAAATATTTTTGAACTAAAATATTATTTCTCAAATAACCCTACGTCAATCTTTTCATGCCACTTACTTCGACTGCATCGTTTATGAAACAAGTCAATTTCATATACAGGGTGGTCGGTAAACATGTATCCAAACAAACTTTTAGACCTAGTTTTGTTACCATGGTATTTCAAGAAT
>JAQFZX010003607.1:0-11502 GCA_034682405.1 Hydroisotoma schaefferi | reverse complement strand
ATATCCTTTTTGATCTCCAGAATTCTTCAACTCTACTTCATTCACACATCCAAATGACATCGCAAAGCCTCTCCGTCCGCAGCGTCCCAATCGCCTGTCTGTCGTCCTCTTCAGTAGGATTACCAGCGTCCCTCCATCGTCGCAAGCTTGATAACAATTCCACCCATTATTTACACATCTAATTGTAAGTATTTTTTAACCAAATTATAATGTTTGTACAAATATACTGAAAAAGCCAGCTTGTCATTTTACTGAGTATACAATATTCCTAAAAACCTTGTTATTCTGCTTGATCACAAACAAAGAATTTCACAACGACTGCCAAGCCTTCTAAGTTTATTTTTTTGTGAGACCGGTATTTTGGCTTTTATACCAAGATTATGTTGACTTTTACGGGAAAAGCATGTTGACTTTTATGGGAAAAACATGTAAATTGAATTCATCACATATTTTGCTGTCTTATCTCTATGTTATTTTTATCACAATTTCTTAAGTTAGTTGTCAATTTGACTGGTATTTTATTTTGCATTTCCAGAAATCATCCATCCATTTGATCTTCAAAGTAGGAACTTCACTCATATCTACCATTCTTAAGCAACAACCGTCTACATCTATATCAGCTATATTCGAAGCTTCTACTATTACCCGCAGATTTTGTGCCGGGCTGACGCATAATAGACACATCCTTTAACACAACTACCGGCTCAATGCAACAAAGGCCACGGCGTGGCAGACGCCATTCCTGTTTCATCAACGACAAAAACCAGACTGAAAGAACTTACGCTCCAACGACTTTTCAAGATGCTGTTAGAAGCCGCATTATTAACAGCGGAGCATTTTTGTGTCGTTTTATTCACTAAAAATAATCAAATTGAGGCTGTTCCTTTAGTTTGGTTAGAAAAGGAAGGAACAGTGGGCAGGTGGCTGAAAAAAGGTCTCAGCCTAACCAAACTGATTCAGGACGGCGAGACTGAACCAAGTTTAGGCTGGGAAAGGCATCCTTGCTGAATCACAGATTTATGTGGTAAGTTTGTCGATGGTCTTGAGCATTGTTAAGCAGTGTAAAATTTAAAAGCAGTTTACACAGACCGTCCGGCAACATAATCATGTAACATTAAAAATACTTTCTTTTGCAGACACGTATGAAGAAGCTGCTGAAAACGTCAGGAAATCGGAAGTCATTTCATCAGCTGAAGAGCCTCAGAGATTACAATATAAGGGTAAAAATAAACAACTAGCAGCCGTTACTCCTACCCTGGATTCTTCTGGGTCCAACTCATCCGAAGAATCGTCCTTAGAAGGAAATATTACTGCACCGTTCCCACCTTTATTTAGAAGTAGATATAGATGTCCTGCAAGGTTGGATTCAAACAAGCGAGCATCGAAAAACTGTGGTACGCTAATAACTATTGACTAAATATCTATTACTAACGTAGCGTTAGTATATTCTCGATAAAAAAAGTAACTTATCCATCTGACCATAGATCCGTTACTTTCGATCCATCGGAGGAAAAAATGCTAAAAAGCTAACTCATCGAATTCTAAGCCGTCTCCTCACTCAGGATTTTCAAAAGCAGTTAAATTTTAGTGGAAGAGGAGGAAAGACCAGCTGGAATGAAACGAAACTCCGGACATTTTAATAGGTTGGATATCAATTAAACACTTATCATATTTAGATGATACATATGCAAACGTTAATGTAGAATTCTGAATATAATAGTTTCAGTACGTGAAGCATTTGAGGACACGACGGAGGATTTCTTTGATGGTAGGGCCAGATTGTGCCTCAGCGGAAGCAGTGTCAGAGAAGGGGAGGGCGCGACAATCGTCGAAACGTCTTTCGGAATGTCCAAATAAAACAAAGGTTATTCGGCAAGACACAAGCGGCGGCTTATAGCTATAGCAGTGCGAGAACAGATGAGTGCGATTAAGAATACTGAATCCTTAAATTGTAACCTATGTTAAGAAAATATCTTAAGTTCCGAGTATTCTGTCCTATTATATTTTACTGATAATTATTCAGTGTCCGAAAGTAGCCCATCAGGCAAGTCGTTCAAGTCGGGACATTAAATTGCCTTTTTCTTCAAGTTCTTCAGATTCAGAAACTGTTGCTCATGATGATAGATTAAACCCCTAATCAGGCAGAATTTAAGCAACTGGGCTTTAATGAAGATATAAGCCGCAAATGCATTTTATTACTAATACTTAATGTAATCAGTTGTTTTGTTTGTATGGCAATGTGTAATGGTGAAAAGATGTAATAAAATGCTAATTTTGTGAAATTTGTGCAGCGACCGGAAGTATTTCTCCGTTGGCCATTTATATTTATATCAAAAAAGATTTCTAAAAATTGCATTGTACCTGCATCTTATTTCTGAAATAATTACTTTGGGTTGACGTAGGAAATGCATTGAAAGTATGTAGGGCCTCCGATGGGACGGTGTTGGGAAGACGCAAGAATAGCAAAAAGTCGCGTAGGCAGGTCGCGGAAGTGGCAGTGGGGATGCGCTGGCACTGCGCATAATAACTGGGTCAGGCCATTGTAATTTGAGGGGACATTTGTAGTGGAAGGCCACCTTTGTTGGCCTTACGCTAAAACTTGCCTAAATTGTTTCTCGGGTAGGTACATGAACAATTACTAACAAGACCACAAGAATCAACGTGCTTTAAGTAAATCTGAGAATTTCTGGACAGTTACCTTTCCAAATAGTTAACTGACCCCTTAAAGAGTACAAGATATTAATATCCTAATTGTAATAAATATGTTTCTATACCCAACAAAAGAGAAAACCTATACCGTTCACCTTGAAATCTCTCTGGATAGTCAATTATTGACTTGGAGTTTCAGAATAGCCAGAAGCGATCGAATATTTGACGTTATATGGTCTACTTCATCAAATGTACGGATACGGATTCAAGTATGGTTTTATATGCTGATGAAGTTGAATAGAAACTGGTTGATCTGGTATAAACTTCACTAGAAAAGTATTAAAAGTATGGATTTATGCCTTACATAAGTTTAACATTAATAACTCCAATCTCTCTGAATTAACTTGAAGGTCCGTTCAATGAAACTTCAACTTTTAAGTTCATGCGTGGGCTGTCGACCCTAACCAAGCTCTGTTGATAACTTATCCATGCTCCTAATTTTGGTCATTTTATCCAGCTACTTCAATTCACGTAAACTTAAAGTTTAAATAATAAAAGTAATCCTCCGAATTTATTATATAGCATCTTTGCTCTGTGTTCAGCGGTACGATAGTAAATTAATTGCAAATTGCCACAAAGATATGATAAAAGGTATTGGGTCGATATAAATGAAAACTGTAATGCTTACAATTCTTGAAAATGGAGTCAAAAGCTTTATTTCTTAGATAATTTTTGTCCCGAGTTAGAAAATATGCCAACCAAGCCAAAATAAATTGGTATTACTTCAAGTAATGGCTGATAAGGGATTAAACTACACATACAATTCCATCCAAATACTACTCGGTTCTCTTATTCATTAACAAACCAGTTTTTACATCGAAAATCAATACAGCTTTATAAATGTCCCATCCCGTGACAGAATTGTCTGGCATGTCAATATTCCATGCAGAACAGGACAATTGGAGAATATTGAAAAGAAAACAGACATACTGCCACATTTGCTTTCTACTTATTGCATGAATCCTTATTCTTTTATTACAGTAAGTTACACTTTTTGTCATTATGTTATGTGTATTTCTAGTTCTAGCAAAGCAACACATTTATAATTCATCCTTCATGCAGAACATGCTAGAGGGTCAATAAAAACCTAATTTATATTTAATTTGATCAATTTCCTATGACATAATTGAAATAAATTTAATCCTGCCGGAATGCGTTTCTGTGTTAAGTGATAGCAATGCAATTTATTACACTATCGTAAATATTCTAAAGGTTAAACGTCTGTTTTAAGTTAAAAGTATTCAACGCAGTTAATTACTTGGCCAGACTTAGCCAGCCATATTTAAGGATCTTTCGGGCAGACTTGCTTTACCTTGCTATGCATGCAATTTCGTGATGCCTGTTCTGTTTACCATAAACTTTCCAAAAGTGTTCTTAATGACATAGATTTACATTCACATGAAAAATGCCGTTATTGTCATATCATTAAGCTAATGCTTGCCACTTGATGTAGTATATGGCAATTTAATCTGTACGGAAATGTTGAAAAACATTTAAACTTTCAGAAATACACATTCAGCAGCTATTCTTCTATTTGCTCTTTTGGTATTTGACGTCAAATTCACCCTATTGTACCTAGTTAAATGGCTTTTCAATAATTATTTTGGACCCCATGTAATTCTCCGAGCCAATTAAAACCAATAAGAATAGGGTCAACAGTGCAATACAAATTAATTTATTAATACAAACTACAATGCAGCGCTAACGCTAAACGATGTTATGAAGCTGAAATAAGGCAAAATTACAGTACCGATCGGGCAAGCAAGTGTTTGCATAAAGGTTTAGAACTATATTAGTTGCTAAAAGGCATAAGTGGCCGTAAGCAATAGCTCAAACAAAACTTACAAGAAAGCCGATACGCATTTATCTAAACGAAGTACATTAAGCGCATCTGAAGTGAGATAAAAAAGCTTTGTTTTACCTGTTTAAATTTGATGATATGTTAAAGGTGCAGTGCAAAAGTTAAACCACCCATTAAAATGACCCATTAGTAATATTAATTAAAAATTTCCAAAAGCAGAAAAAGCATTTTCACGAAAGTTGATTGAAAGTGTAAACCTTCCAAAAATAAAGTGCTCTGAAATTTTAATCACACTTTCCAAAACCAGCTAAACAAAGAGAAACTAGGAATTTTTATTACCATGAAAAAGCTAATAGTTGTATGATGCAGAATGAAAAACGAAGCACTAAAACTAAATAATAAAAGCGATTTGCCCGTGGACAAATTGATTTAGATCAGAAAAGAAAGAACAGAAACTGGATGAGGAAAAAGTCTGAGGAATTGCGTCGAACTGGGCTAGGAATAGAATATCATGAGGTTTTTATCGATCTGCCGGAAAAGGCCCTTCGGAACTCTGCTGAATGCCTCTATAAACTATGAAGATATCTGAATATCTGTGGCAAAGTTGTCCTGAAAGCCGTATTTTAACATCGTTTTTATATACTACAGAAGAAACATGAATTTTTAAGGCTCGTACCTACTAAATTAGTAAATAGATGTACACAAAACTCAGTCAGCACATTTCGAAATTGTTCTTAAATGCTTTTACTTTTACCATAAATTTTTAAAATTGTAATATGCATTGAATCTTAACCAAATTGCTAATAGGTAGCCAATTTAAATTTAGGCATCATCTACACATTATTTGCTAATTGCTAATATGTTTATTTATCGCTACATCTTAAGTAAAAAAAGCTGAAGCGTTTGGTATGCACACATACATGCTCTATTTATGGGGGATGGGGGTATCGGTAACAGAGCAGCCGAATCAGTGTAGTAAGTATCCTATAAAAATTAGTGACTGATTAATCAGGTATAAAATAAAAGGGCACTCAAGCTCAATACTGACTTCTGCCAGAGTTAAAAAAATCTATAAACAATTTTTACAAAAATCTGTAACAGACCTTGACCGAGGTCTTCATGGATGAGACAACGGGAAGGCATTCTGCCAATGGACGAGAAACAAGACCTACTCAACGTCGTCATTAACTGACCACTTCCAACACTTCTTCTACTAACTCCAACAATGTTCCGATTTCTACTATTATTACAAGAGTCGTTTCTAATTAAAGAGGCCGTGGAATTAAAAGCTCGATGATTGCCAGAAGACAAAGGGGGGATTAAAACCATCCGAGATGGGGAATACACGGGTTTAATCAGATTCCCAATCATTTTTATTTACTATTTCCCTAACCCTCTCTCTAAATATTATCCAAAAAGCTCTCTAGTAGTTAGTAAGTAGCCTCCTATACTGACTTTTCTGCGCGTCTCTCTATAAAAACTCTAAAGTCTATTTATTTTTGACTTTATAAGAAAATACGATGACCGAGTTGACTGGGTTAGGAGCCAAGAAAAAAACAAACAATGTAATCTAGCTCAAGTTCTAGGATAAGATTAAGAATAAGATTTAGTCGAAGTTTTTTATGTTTTTTGGTATCCGATCAGAGTAGAGACAGAGTAAGACTTGATGTTATCTTGACTACTTTGGTACTGCTTTTTTCATAGAATTCTTTAACTAAATACTACAAAATTAAGTCAGCTATGCGACAAAAGGTAATGTAATTCAATGGAATCCAATGAATATTTAAGGATACATTTTTAGCTATGCTTCCTTCCCCTTCCTTCTTATGCCAATAATGGGCAGATTGTAGATGCAAAAAATGCAATTAAGGTGAACTAGAACTTCATACCAATCCCCCTATCTCTCTCTTACAGTTAAAGTTAAGTTAATTATGCAAATATTCCTGAATTAATTAACTCGTCCATTACTCTCCAATCCGCTCCTGCTAAACCTCCTACTTTTACAGAATGTACAAGGCACAAGGTACAATCTACAATGTAATGTTGAGCATGTCAGCGTTCCGTATGTGGTCGGAACTTATTTGGAGCCAAGGACAAACAAACATCTCCAATTCTACAACTTTCTTAGGATTTAGATAGAAAATAAAATAAGTTTGCCGGCTTGTGCTTCTATTTCTAGAGTTTATTGCATAAAAATTGTACTTACGACGAAGGCTACGTACGTTTATTTATGCTAAATTACTCGGGTTTTTTGGCATAATTCTCTAGAAAAAAGGTAGCAGATTGCAGGTTGGATTTGTTGGAGTTTAACAAAAATTGAAGGCTAAAATAAAAAGATGAAATTAGAGGAAGAGATGCCAACTCCGATTGTTGTGGAGTTAAAACCAAATCGGCTGCTTTTGGACCCGAAGTTTGATGGTTATAAATTGTCATTGGAGCCTTTGCCTAGTTATGTGGCAGCTTTGCCGAGAGGTAATGGAAATTAGAGTTAGAATGACCCTATCTTTATTAATGATATTCTATTTGACCTTTGACCAGGGATGATGGGGGTCAGTCCCTGGTCAAATAATGAGAAATATGATGATTATCAAGAAAAAGTTATGATGATGATATGATAGTGTTTTTCACTTTGTTTTTTTATTTATAAAATTATCAGGAGCGGATAGAGTAATCCCGTCCGAAAGTCATTATTCCATTCAGCATGCTAAACTTTTTGGACAGCACAACGCCCTTATCGCCGATCCTTGGAATCCATCCTTGTTTTTCTTGGTGGACAAAGAATGGAAAGTTTGCAGGGTATATTTTGATACTGAGGTAAATATGATTTTATATTTATTTTGTCAATATATGGCGATTTATAATTTACGATATTTGTGAGAATAATGTTGGGATTTCTGTTGTAGTTGCAGGTTCCTAGATTTGACCTTAATGAGGAAGTGTGGGTAATTCCCACTCGGGACATGAGAAAGCCAGGAAGATTTAATCCCAGTTTGAAATTTTG
This sequence comes from Hydroisotoma schaefferi, assembly GCA_034682405.1. NCBI lineage: Eukaryota > Metazoa > Arthropoda > Collembola > Entomobryomorpha > Isotomidae > Hydroisotoma > Hydroisotoma schaefferi. Next base: position 3,991 of record JAQFZX010003607.1, on the reverse strand, counting down.
TGATGAAACAAAGGCACTGTTTGCTGATGGTTGTGGGAATTTATTTTTACTTGAAACAGGAAATAGAATGCTGACCTCGAAATGGACAGTAAGTTACCCAAAGGCCAAAGTAGACACAACTTTTTTGAACTAATCGCAGTAATTAAACTGATATTTTTTCATTTAGGTGCTCAAAAATTTTAAATTTAAAGAATCGGAGGTTAATGGAATGGACCAATTTGTAATTTTGGACACTACCTGCTATCAGGAGAACAATGAGGACAGAATTGATTATCTCCTAATGAGAATTTGTGACAAGAATGACCCTAAATGGACTGAATTTTTCCAAACCCATTCGCATTGTTTCACAAAATCAAATGTTAATCATCCCTTTGTTACGACAATAGATTGGATTACACTAGCAATAGGTTTGATTTTAAAAGTTTTTATGAGGATTTTTTCGCAATGATCTAGCTCTTGAACTGTTTTACGTCGATTGTTGATAGATGGTAACGGTTCTTGGAGTATCAGAAGTACCAGGACATTAGTTGGGCCAAGTGGAATAGATTATGCAAGTTTAGAGCCTTTTGGAACAGGAATAATCCTTGCAAGTGAAAATCATTTCGCTTACATCCACATATCCGACCAGCCCATGAAGTATTCGAAAAACAGTTCGGACAGCCCTCCGAGTAAGTTTTTTTTAAATGCTCGCGTTTTTTTTTTCAATACTATTCCATCGAGAAAACGTTATTATTTAGTTAATATTCGTATGTAGCTGAATCTGACAAAAAAGAATACTTATGGATGCAAACTGACGATGAGGTAATGGTCTGGTTCAGGATACCATTGGACGCAAAGAAACAAGACTTCAACATTGAGATAAAGCCTTCATCAATTTCCATATCTTCTTCTGGAAGTGTTATGCTAGAGGGTACTTTTTTGCATAAGGTTGACCCCGAAGAGTCTACCTGGACCTTAGCTGCGGCCAAGTAAGAGACATACAATATTAAAGACTATAAAACATAAGACTGAAAGTAGCAATAATAAATAAAATTTTAATCAAGCTCTGTTCCACTGCCTACTGATGATGAATCTCCGTTTAAGTCTTTGGAAATCGTGTTGCAGAAAAGCGAATCAGGTGTTGTATGGAAGGATGAATCTTTTGTGAAGGGCAACATAAAAGGACAGCAAATTCTGGACCCTGAATTAGCAAAAGAAATACATGAAAGACTCAAACATCTTTGTTCTGATAAATGGGTACGATCCATAAGTTCATATATAAGAACCTTCTAACTTGATATAAAATGTGTTGGAACTTTTTTGAAAGATTAGTTTTTTACTGATCTAGGACGCAAATCCTGTAAGAAAAAACGCCTTTGATCCTCAGCAGTTAGAAGAATGTGACAGTTTTCCTGCAGACACTACTTCAATTATGAGAATCGATCGAAATTTGCAATGCATAACGCACTCGGTAAGGTCAAAAAGATACTTTTAAAAATATTTTACAGAGGAAGGTTATTCTGTTTTAATGTGGATTTTAAAACACACTAGGCCAGCTTAGGCAGCCACCAGTGGTTATTTAATGCGAAAGTAGATTCTCAAAAAACTCCTGCCATCTGCATTAGGCACGATATTGATGGAATTGTATGGCAACCTATAAAAGTCTCCACTGACCCGTCAACTAACTCAAACGATGTCACTTCATGGAAATTAGAACATTTAGGTACTTTCTCCGCCTTGGGATACGTTCAAGCATCCAAGCAGCAGCGGAAATTCACTGTTTGTCCTCCAGGTAAATAAAAATCAGGAATTTGTAATATCCGGATTGAAAAAGTAATCATTTTGAGGTCTATGAAAAACTAACATTCCTTATACTATTATTTCAGACCTATCCTACGTTGCAATTTGCGATGCCGTTAAGCATCTCTACATTTACCGACAACCTCTTGAAATTGGCTCGGATTTGAGGAACAGAATAACCGGAGAGCGCATCAACCATATTGCCAAGCAGCAAATTTTTGCGATTGAGCCACCTATAGAAATCGTTGGAGCCTATGCAGATAATCGTTTTCTATATATTCTAACCACACAAAACTTCCATGCCATTCGTATCAAGGAAGTAATTGACGACTGATATTCCTACGATTATGATGCATATTTTGGTGTATATTTCTAAGAATTTTATGAAAAAGTGGACTAACTAAAATTATTACTTTCAAAATATGTTTTTCTTTATTTTGCAACAAATTAATGTTATGCAAACAATTAATTTATCTTATCCTGTTTGTACGTATTTTATATAAAAAACAATAGATACTTTTATTAAAGTGCAATGGAAACTAGACAAAACGATCTTTAATAGCTTAAGCTTATGTAGTCTCTCATAAACTAATTGTTTCAATAACCATACAACTCTTGGGGTAACTAACTTAACATTTAACGTTACCTTGTGCCCGTACAGCACAACAGTCTACAAAGCATACAGCTACTTCATTTCATTACGGGTGCAACGCAGAACAGACAGTCATTAAATTTCATAGTCATGATCATGATCATGATGATATTTTATTAACTGCGTCTAAGCCGGTTGGGTTGGGTGGGTGCTTCACCTCATCATGATCATATAGCAAACTTGCAAACAGCAGTTTTTTGCTACTACAGCAGTGCTAAAAAATGTTCATCAAATTGCAGATCCTATGTATGCAAGCTTCAGTTTTCATGTGTTATTTCCATTTCCCCACGAAATTCTTATTTCATTACTACGAAGCATAACATATAATTAAATATCTCACTTTTCAAAACCCATTCGAATCGACACTATGCATAATATCTATAGTAAACTTACACAACCCTTTTTAGTGATAAACTGACAGTAAGAACGATAGTAAAATGAAATCCAGGATTAAGATTAACTCAAACTCTAACCAAGATTTGGACAGTAAAGTTCCTAACGATTTAAGGCAAGTCTTCTACGGTATTTTAATGACACTATTCATCATTCATAATAAATAGCGTCTCAGAGTTTTCTTATAACCATCTGCATTTTAGATGGCCCTTTAACTGGGTTCATACGTATTGGTGTCAGACGTCCAATTCCGCCCTTCAACGGGCAGAAAATGACATTATTTGCAGTAAGTTACTAACTTATTCACTATGTTCAAAGACCGACGTACCCAGTGCATTTAATGGCAATGCAGAATGCAAAGGACATAGAATCACCAGAAAGATTTTAAACTGTCTAAAACTCCTTGACAGATATAAACGAACCATTTAAAGCCGAATATGTTGACATCGGTCCAGTGATAGATTCAGACCCGAGAAATGTTCATGTCTGGACGCTATCAATGAACAAAGGCTCGTCGGATATTCCCTTAATCCTAATTCATGGAATGGGATCTGGTCTTGCCTTATGGGCCCTTAATTTAGATCATCTTTCTAAATCCACATCTCGTCCAATTTATGCTATTGATATGCCAGGTTTGCTAATTTGCTAACTGGTGAGTAAAAATGAGTTCTTAATTCGAATGTCCTATTTCACATCCAAAATGTACATCCAGGGTTTGGAAGAAGTACTAGGATAAACTTTAGCCAAAATGCCCAAGAAGCGGAGGAACAATACGTCCAAATAATTGAGGCCTGGAGAGAATCAATGCAACTGGATAAGATGATTCTAACTGGGCACAGTTTTGGAGCTTATTTATCTTTTTCATACAGTATATCCTTCCCCAAAAGGTTGAGTTGAGTCCTTATTAATTTACCTAAAGTTGAACTTATAAAAGTAGAAGTTTACCAAAAGATGTTGATTAAATTTGTAGAGTTTCTCATTTGATATGTGCAGATCCCTGGGTAAGAAAAATTAGCAAAACCTTAAAACAATCCCTAAAACCCAATTTTCGGATTATTACCATGCGGAAATGCACACGCTAAACTATTACAGGGCTTTAGCAAGAGACCCGCAGATATCGCGGATATCAACCACATTCCCCTTTTACACCGAGTAATAGTCAGATTC
>JAQFZX010003606.1:0-11507 GCA_034682405.1 Hydroisotoma schaefferi | reverse complement strand
ATATAATATTACTTTTGCTAAAATCTGAACTTTCACGTACCTGGTACATCATCGAAAGACAAAATTCGTTGTTTTACGAAAACAAGCTGTAAAACCCGTTGCTTTTGACGAAATCAAACAAAAAGGAAACAGCAACGGGGTGTGGGGGTTGTGCCCCCACAGAAAAGACAGAAGAAACCAAAAAAGCCGATTTCGTTGTAATTGTAAAGTAATACGCAGTTTACTTTGTAATTTTAGATTTAATAATGATTCAGTCAAATGTACAGTACAGCACCCGTAGGTTTTATCAACTGACTGGGCTAATATAGCTGCTTGGAGGAGGTTTTTCAAAACCAAAGGGTTTTAAAAGTTGATTTGTTTTCGTATATCAACGACTTTTGTCACAAATGATGTCACATCTGCCAAATAGACTAAAAATAAACTGGTACGTGAAACGTGATATACGGTAAAACTAACCTCTGTATATATTGCAGGCAATTTTTAATACAGTTCGTCAAAATATTTCTGAGAAGTTCACGTTTATAAATAAACCGTTGTAAACGGGCGTAACGGAGGCTAGAGTGGGGTATTGGAGGCCAGGTGAGACATTTTGGGGTGTTGGGGGAAAGTTGAGACATTTGGTGGTGTTGGGGCCAAGTTGAGACATTTTGTGGTGTTGAAGGCAAGTTGAGGCATTCTGGGGTGTTGGGGGCAAGTGGAGACATTTGGTGTTTTGGGGGCATTGTGAGACATTAGAGGGTGTTTGGGTACTGTGACAAATTTTTGAGGTTGTACGAAGTTGTCGAGGTTGTGGATGCCTTGGAAATAGTCTCATCTGCATTATGTGACCTTCGCAAAATCATATTCATAACGTTAGACAAAGGTCAGTGGGGGTGCCCAAATAGGGTCGAATGAAGTTGTTGTAGTAGTAGGTTTGGTTTGGTAAAAAGAGTCTCACCTTGCCCCATTTGACCTTGTGAAGGTCATAACTTTTGACGTGCGTGTCACAGAACAATTTTGTACGTTGTTTTGAAATGCTGTAGGAAGAACCTTTCCAACGATACCATGGTTGAGAGGGGTTAGCATAGACGAATTTGTGACCTTTGACCCCACCCCCCCCCCCCCCCCAGGGGGTGTGACCGTATTAGCCCATATACGAACTCCCAGAGTTTCTTGATCCCAAGAACCGAAATCCGAAAACAGACTTCCAAAAAGTGCATCGTTCGAAAGTTATCGCTCCGAGTGACAGTCAACCAGCCAGCCAGCATGACAGAGCATTCACATAACTGCTTCGCTACGCTAGCCTTAATAAGTGTAATTCATGTAAAAAGCTATTGCATAACGGGAAGTGTAGAATGAATAAATCATATTACTATGTGGCTCTTCCGTAACTTGAACGTAATAAGTGCTTCCAGTAGATTAAATATATTAGGCTACCTACAATGACCTAAAACTTGACCTTTTTGGCCATTAGTTTCATACTATAAAACTACTAACAAGGATTTTATGGCTATTAAATTCAGATTGCATCTTAAACCTGCTCCGGCTAACAATTCGAGATATCGAGAATGAAAACTCAAGCATATCACTTTTTACCCAAAGTATCATGCGTTTCAGTATCATTAGAGGTTTGATACCGATATAATAAAAGTTGGGACTTCGGAGATGATTTATTATTTACTAAAACCGCGGTTTGACACGGGGAATCATCCCGGGCAGGTAATTAATCAGTCGTAATACGACACGAATCGGGTATCTGAAGTGATACGTACAAGTACAACATACTCTACCCGGTGATAACCCCTGCCTTATCTGACAGAAATAATCGTTTCTTCAGCCTTCAGTCAGAAGAGGTATATAGAGTGAGATAAGACAATGCAGATTTGAGCTGAGAGGGCCGACGCAGATCGGGTAACCGATAAGTAGGACTTCATAACCCACAAAGGCCCGATGATTACCCTGCCTTATCTTACCTCAGCTCTGGGAGGTATATTGAGATAAGGTAAAATTGGCCTGATCAGGCAACCGAAGCGATAACCAAGAAAGACCGGATGATAACCCTGGTAGTTGTGGTACAATATCTTACCTCAGCTCTCGGAGGTATATTGAGACAAGGTAGAATTGAGCTGAGAGTGCCGACGCGAATCAGGTAACAGAAGCGATAACCAAGAAAGATCGATGGATAACCCTGGTAGTTGTGGTACAATATCTTACCTCAGCTCTCTGAGGTATATTGAGATAAGGTAAAATTGGCCTGATCAGGCAACCGAAGCGATAACCAAGAAAGACCGGATGATAACCCTGGTAGTTGTGGTACAATATCTTACCTCAGCTCTCGGAGGTATATTGAGACAAGGTAGAATTGAGCTGAGAGTGCCGACGCGAATCAGGTAACAGAAGCGATAACCAAGAAAGATCGATGGATAACCCTGCCTTATCTTACCTCAGCTCTCGGTGGCGGATTGAGACAAGGCAGATTGAGTTAAAGGTGCCAACTTGGATCGGATAACCGAAGCGATAACCATTAAAAATACCGATGATAACCCTGCCTTATCTTCCCATAGCTCTCGGAGGTATATTGAGACAAAGCAGAATTGAGTATGAGTTAAAGGTGCCAACTTGGATCGGATAACCGAAGCGATAACCAATAAAAATACAGATGATAACCCTGGCTTATCTTCTCAGAGCTCTCTGAGGCAGATCGAGACAAAGCAGAATTGAGTATGAGTTAAAGGTGTCAACTTGGATCGAATAATCGAGGCGATAACCAATAAAAATACCTATGATAACCCTGCCTTATCTGCAATCTTACCCCAGCTCTCTGAGGTGTATTGAGACAAGGCATAAGTACCAAAGAGAGTGGAGGTTGCCCTCTATTATTTCCCAAACCTAACGCATAGCATGCCTGCCTCTTTCTGGTGGTTGGTTTTTGTAGAAGAGGATAGATTCAATTCATCCCATGCTTGCACCTAAATTGCAGGCCATCCTCATTAATTCTTCACTCGGAAATTCACTGGATTTTTCGAATAGGACTAGATTAATTCACAAATATGTCTAAAAGAGGTAAGTATCCTTGAGGGGATCACTAAAATTGACAAAGTTGATAAGCCCCTGCTCGATAAGTGTGGAATTATCACCACGGATTATTATTTTTTATCCAGGTCGTGGAGGAACAGCGGGAGCGAAGTTCCGCATCTCCCTAGGTCTCCCCGTCGGCGCTGTTATGAACTGCGCTGATAACACGGGTAAGTACTTATCCAGAGTTGAGGTTGAGGGTGGGGGTTATCTGAAAGAAATGGGTGCTTATCTTTTTTTTACATTTTGTGTATGCAGGAGCCAAGAACCTGTTCGTGATAGCCGTACAGGGGGTCAGAGGTAGGTTGAATCGGCTTCCTGCCGCTGCCTCAGGGGATATGTTTGTGGCAACGGTTAAAAAGGGAAAGCCTGAACTGAGGAAAAAGGTCATGCCTGCTGTGGTCATTAGGCAGCGGAAACCTTTTAGAAGGAAGGATGGAGTTTTTATATATTTTGAAGATAATGCGGGGGTCATCGTCAACAACAAGGTGAGGGGGGAAAAGTATTAAGTACTTGTAGTTTTTGTGGTATTTAGGAAGGTCTAGTTGACCTTTTGTGCACGTTCTTGATGTTACACTGATTGTGTTTTGTAAGAAATATAAGCATGGCATTGCTATGAAATATGATTGTGCATGAATTAGTAAGATAATAAATGTTTTTTTTGTTCTCAGGGGGAAATGAAAGGCTCAGCCATTACTGGTCCTGTGGCTAAAGAATGTGCCGATTTGTGGCCTAGGATTGCATCCAATGCCAGTTCCATCGCATAAAATCCATTTTTACAAAGGCATAAACACTAGCTGGTAATTTCTCCCGTATTGTACATGAATGATCGGAAATAAATCCTCCATCAATTTGACTTAATTTACATTCATTATCAATCCACTGTTTGTTTCTACCCTGTTGCATATATTTAATTCGGATAGTTTAAACCAACTAGCAGTACATAATACACAGCTGGTTATTTATTACAAACATTGTTTCAAGAGCATGATGTAACGTAAAGTAATTTCCCAAATCTACTTTCGATCGAACGGTTTATGAGAAATGATGTCCTTGCGATATGAATGCAACGAATCTTCCTACCTTTCTTTAACTTTTTTACATTTTCATATTCATCATTACTTTCCTTTCCAATTGATTCCTTTTCATGTTACGAATTAAACTACAAAACTCCTGTTTTGGTAAACGTATTTAATTCTGATTTGCTCAAGATTAAGCTCACAAAGTAACAATTTATCAAGAATCATAAAAGTTTAACGCTCAATTTCGCCCATTGGATCTCGGACTCGGACTCGGACTTCGGACTTGTAATAAATCCTAAAAAATAACCCTGTACCTGCTGCTATTCCATGTATCTCGTCTCACTCGTTCTCTTATCTTAAGCATGCATTTTTTTTACAAAAACTGCAATCTGCAATCATGTCTTAAAAAATGAAAAACATAAAAAATATCGGATTTTGAAGAGGCAGAGACATGGAGAAAGTAGCATAACTCGTCTTGATAAATGTTCTGTAGGTTCGTAGAAAAGTTTTTTGCTCCAAAAAAAACACGTCACTTAAACCTAAAGTGCAAATGGATGGGCAAAAGCGTATGGTTTTAGTTTTGGTTGGATCGGCCGGCTCAGTTCTACTTTCTCAAGATTTAAGCTACTTTCTGACACTTCTGCTCACTCTGACTGGAATCTTACCAAAACCGTCACTTTATTTCTACCCAGCTGCGAAAAATCCGTCTATTTGTACCGAAAAACCGACTTTTTGTACCGAAAACCCGACTTTTTACGCGATTTTTCATTAATTTTTTTAAGAGAAGAATTGTAAAAAAGGGGTTCTTAGAAAATTTTCTGAGAAACTTTAGAATTAGTTTTACTCTGTAGATAGATCGGATCGGAGGCTAAAAAAAGTATCAAATGCCGAGCTGTATGTTTTGAGAGTATTGACCCACACGGGCAAGGTCAAGGTCAAACCAACTTGTGTGTAGACTCAGGTCAAGGGTCAGATCGGGTAGGTTAAGTTAGGATTTGGTTGGAAGGGCTTAGTTTTGGGGTTATCTAACAATATCGCGTTGATAAGGGAAGTGATAAGGAGAGGATGGAGGATGTACAAATGCGGAAAGCGGCTTGGATAAAAAACACTGAAAAAGGGAGCTCGGGTTCGATTTCGATGGATGAAGAAGAGCGGATTAATGAGAAGATTATAGGTATTTTCTATTTTTTATTTTTAGAATTATGAGCTTTTTTATGTAGTTCCTGTGATTATCAAAATGTAGTATTTTGAAAGAAAAGGTAAATAGTTATTAATTTATATTTTTAAATTTTTTCAGAGTCGTTGACATCCAAGTACGCCGAGTGCGAAGGACAAGATCTGCTAGGAAAGACGTTGGAACATCTTAGAGAAAATATTAAAGCTGGGATATGCCTTATCTGCATTGAGGATGTGGAAAGAAATGAGCCGGTATTTGGTTTTTAATATTTTTAACTGAAATTCCTTAAATATGAAGGAAATTAGTGGGATATTTTAACAGTTTTTTAAATAATAATTTATTTAGATATGGTCGTGTCGGAATTGCTATTGCACTCTGCATTTGGTTTGTATTCAACGCTGGGCGAAAGATAGCATTGCGAATGTTAAGGAGAAAGCGGCCGAGAAGGGGTTTAATCTTCCTATTATTTGGTGTTGGTACGTTTTATCGTTTTTATAAGTTTTAAGGGTAATAATCTTTTAAAATAGAGGAGACAGGGTTGGTAATTAATCATTTTTATTTATGTTGACAGTCCTAAATGTCGAGGAGAGTATGGTGAAAGTCAGTTTCCTGACCGGTATAAATGCTTTTGTGGTAAAGTTGTGAATCCTCCATCAGATCCTTGGAATGCTCCTCATTCTTGTGGAGAGATTTGTGGAAAGGATCTTTTACCACTTTGTGGGCATAGCTGTCTTCTTCTTTGTCATTCTGGTAGATAATATTTTACTTTGGTAATTGTTCTTGTTTATTTCAACAAGATATGAAGTATTTGAGGGTTTTCTTCATTTTTATTTATAGGTGCGTGTCCACCTTGCCCAAAACAAGTTGTAAATACATGCTATTGTGGTCAGTCATCTCCTAAAACTCTTAGATGTTTTTCCAAAACTTGGTCTTGTGGAACTCCATGTTCCAAAAACCTTCCTTGTGGAATTCACAAATGTCCTGAAATATGTCATAAGGATACATGTCCGCCTTGTCAAGTCCCAACAACTCTGCAGTGTAATTGTTTAAACCCCAGTCCGATAGTAGTTCCTTGCGCACAATTGACTGCATTGGACAAAAAAGGAGCACCTGTATTTTCAGTTTCCTGTAATAATCCATGTAGGAAACGGCTAGACTGTGGAATTCATCGATGTAGCAGAACTTGTCATGAAGATCCTTGTGGAACATGTGAGCGAAGCTGTCCCTGTGGTAAAGCTAAAGCTTTATGCGCCGGAGAAGTTGAAGGACTTGGTAAACCTTGTGAAGATGCTTGTGAAAAGGTCTTGGACTGTGGACAACACTTTTGCGCTCAAAAATGTCATTCCGGAAGTTGTGGTTCTTGTCTTCAGTATGTGATCAAAAAATGCAAGTGTGAACAGTATGAAAAAGAAACCCTATGTTCCAAGGAATTTATTTGTACAACCAAGTGTAGAAAACTTCGAGATTGTAAGATTCATCCCTGTAACAAGAAATGTTGCTCAGGGGATTGCCCTCCTTGCCGTAATCCTTGTGGAAAAACTTTAGCCTGTAAAAATCACAAGTGCGAATCCATTTGCCATTCTGGTCCTTGCTACCCTTGTCCAGTCACTGCTCAATCTAAATGCCGATGTGGTCAGACGGTTCGTCAAGTACCTTGTGGGTCTGAAAGGAAGTGCAAGCCCCCTGATTGCTATTCACCCTGCACTCGTCCTCCAAAATGTGATCACTCGAAAATTCAAGCTCATCGGTGTCATTTTGGAGAATGTCCGAAATGTCGAATCCCGTGTGGAAGAACTCTGAGCTGCCGGCATCAATGCCCAGCAGTGTGTCACACCGTCAAATTGAAACCGGAAAATAGTAAACCTTGTCCGAAGTGTACTCAGCTCGTCCCTTCAAAGTGTCGCCTCCACGCGAATTTAATGGGACCGTGCCACGCTGCGAATGAGAGATGCAAAGAGATATGCGGCAAAGTTTTGAGCTGTAACGAACACATTTGTAACAAACCCTGCCATCAAGACATTTCCGATGACTGTGGTGAATGCAGAGAATCGTGTAGCAAGGCTCGTCCACCCGGATGTGACCATCAATGCGACTTAGGGTGTCATCAAGGGCCCTGTCCTTCCTGTACTTTAGTTGCTAAACGGATGTGCCATTGTGGAACGGAGGAAATGTTTGTACAGTGCTGTAAGCAAGCCCGTTTATCAGAATCCGAAAGATCTTGTAAAAATCAATGTCCAAAAAAGCTCACATGTGGTCACCGATGCCTAACTCTGTGTCACTCTGGGGAGTGTCCAGAAGTAGAAAAGTGTAGAAGAAAAGTAAAATTGACTTGTAAATGTCGTCATTTGAAGAAAGATGTGGATTGTTTTCTTGTTGGAGAGAGTAAAGTCTTAGAATGTTGTCCTGTAACGTGTAATATTCCTAAAACTCCAAAGGAAACTCCTGTAGGTACGAAGAAGCGTACTAGAAAGAAGAAAATTTCTGAAACCGATGCAGATAGCCAGAAACTAGAAGATGGTGACGTTATGTCGTCAAAAGATCTGAAATCATGTTCAACGGACGATGCTAAACCGAGTATTTTCAGTTCGAACTTTAAGGCTATTGGTATCATTGCCATATCGGCATTTCTGACTGCGGCAATCTTACGAGCTTATTCAGAATACTTCCCGTCGACGCTAGAAGTTATTTAATATGCAGATTAAAATACTTGTTGTCTTAAATTCAACTTAGAATCACATATATTTAGTGCAGAATGTTATCCCTATTTATCTCACGTCCCTGTTTACTTTATATGCTTTATTTTGTTTATGCTATAAATATAAATACTGAAAAATGAAATCTAATTGATGGCCACAGCCGTATTGTAACACACTGTCACTGTAATTGTGTTGTAACCGACTTTAAATCCGTCAATGTATATAAATACGTTTCTCTAACTGCTACTACTACTGCATTGTACATTCTGCATTGTATGTGATATTAAACGGCAGTTCTGTGATTCTTAATAAAATCCTTGTATAGTTATTATTTTGAAGTGTACTGTTTGCTTTCAGATAAAGCTTTTAAATGTTAATAATTAATATGCTATAACTTTTAAATAAATGAATAATGTTACCAAATGTCGAGTTTTGACGTACTTCCTTTCTTTAGCCATACTGTTCGATGATACACTTTTACTTCTTTACTGACCACCCAAATCCAATCATATTGGTCATGGTCATCCTACTTCTGTTAATACTCATGAAAACAATTATTTTAAAACATTTAAATTATACCCTGCAACAGCCAACAGTTGCTCTACCATGACTTCTTGTATTCCTGCATTTAAAATATTTTTTTACAGATAATAATCCAAATTAACGGCACTAATAACTTTTACTTTACAGCTAGCGTGAGCGTTGGATTCTCCTAAAGTGGGTTTCCGTGTAATACCAATGACCAAGAAAGAACTAACCATTAACATTAAAAAATTCAGGTTTATCTAGTGAGTCCTCAATTCCCTTAGTGAACTATGAAGTTCACTTGTTACTTTCATTCTTAGCTTTTTTTGCCCTTTGTTAGTTTGTAATTTCATCCGTTTCCTCACGCAGAATGCTCTAAGCGTTTGCTTGCAGCCAACGGAAGTCCTATATGATTTATTTCGTCAATACCTCAATAATACGATGATACCGGTTTTTAGGTTAATAAACAAGTTGGGATTTGGCTTGCATGCAAACTTATGCACAATTTTTCCTTATCTCTTTATGAAATTGCGAAAAGAGTGAAAGTGGAGTAGGTTTTGCAGACCTTGTAAAGATTTGTCATTTAAAACACGGTCGCTTTTTATTGACTTATAGACAATAACAACAATCGCTCTTTGACGTCTTCAGCGTTTTAGTATGCAGGCCTCAGTCTCCGTTTATCATCCGTACTTGACCGTTGGCTTCAGTTTTACACGACGTAAACGCAAAGAACACGCCCAGTTATTAGTTAATTCAAGATCGAAATGTAAAGGTCTTTGCATGTTTTTCTTCAATTAGCAAATCTATCTGAACAATTCAGCGGTGAAGTACGTGAATTGGGGTTGGAATTATAATCTGAGGTTTCTGAAAAGAAACTGCATTCATAGTGCAAAATGACTGCAAAGATTGTAGTTGTATTTGCGACTTTAGCGATAATCGGAAGGATCGCAGAAAGCTCTCATTACACTGGTCGGAATAAAGTTCCTGGCATTGCTGGAAATGTATTTATCAAAGGTAATGCAAACGATGTATAGGGTTGTTAAATATTTTGAAGGGTTATTTCCCATTCAAACAGTGATTTATGACATTCTTGTCCCTCTAGGAATTACAGCTCGTACGGGTAACTCGGACATCTCTCATGCTCGGAAGCCATCCGCTTCGGGGATCTATATTTTGCGAAAGAAGCTCTCAAAACCTGTCCATGTTGACCCTCCACAGATAATCACTTCAGGATTATCCCGGCCCGAGGGTCCTCCTCAACTTAATTATAAGCGGAGACTTCCCTCACCATTTCCACATCAGTCAGATTGGACCCCTTTAGGAGGTAGCCATGAGAGAGACTTGACTATTTCCGGAGATGAGAATACTGCAATAGAAACTGATAATTATAGATCTAGTCAAGGGGAATTCCAAAGTAATATTGAGCTTCCAAAAAATCCTTTCGTGCTAAGAACTTATTCCAGTTTTGGGGATAACTTGTCCCCCAAATCGGACCCCATGATTTCGGAAAGAAACCTTCAAAACCTTCTCAACAGCTATATGGATGAAATGTACACCTCGAATAAAAAAACTTCAGCACCCTCAACCCAAAATATCATCCAGTCCAAATCAGACTTCCCCTTCTATCCTCAGCTTCATGACCTCCAAATTGGGAACACTAATGCGGGGGATGAATTCTCACCCAGTGCGATCGCAAGTTTATTTAAAGCTGGTCAAGACTCCCAATCCGACGAGAATAGGCGATCTGACCAAGGTCACTATTCGCCTGGTCAAGCGTCTTGGGACCAGTTTCAAAAACCTTTCGCAAAAACGGCCCTTCAGATGAAAGATCTTTTACCCCCCGCAGGTTCTTATAAGCCTTATGGTGAAAGGACAATCATTATGGTAAAGTATCCCCAATTTTACCAGAGTTCGCAACCTTCCGGCAGGCTGAATGGTATGGGTATTTTTGGAACCGTGTTTAACCACCACTTGCCCATACCTAAAGAGAAATCTGCGGACTTTGGGGTCATAATTTCCCAAAACTACGTATTCCAGCCCCTACAGAAAGTACAAGTTGATTGGAATCCATACTTCCAGAGTACAAAGTATAACCAGCAGGACTCTAGAGAGAACCCTGGAAACTTAGTTGCTCAACTTGCCAAAGCCCTAGCCATGAGAAATAAGGCTGCAAACGTCTATTCAACATCTGCCCAATTCGAAGGAAACTACATCGAAAAACAAGCCCCTTTTGTACTTGTCCACTTGGAAAGTTTTACCAAGAAATCCAATATGTCCAACCGCTTCGGATTTGACAACATTAAAGAAAAGAATTACCACAATGGAACGATAATCTATCCAAGCAAAGCGGATCCTGGCATGCTGGCTAGTACTCGATTCGAATTTGATAACGTTCAGGATGTGGAGCATCTCTTCGACCGTCCATTGGGAGGTATTTTTCAAGGAGAAACGCAACCAATACCTCCTCTCGGAAGGCAAGATATTGAACAGTTTTTGAAACTTCTGTATGAGGTTCATACAGACATTCACGAAGGGGGTAAGGGGAAGGTCGAAGCTTTGAGGGGGCTTTCTATTAGCTTAGAACGTAAAAGCCTTCCTGGTTCGAGACCCTTGAGTGACCTGGAGAGGCAAAGACTGTTCAGTGGAGATTCTGATGATCACTGGATGCATTCTAGTACAATAGGGGTTAGGGCACTTGGAGGAAACTATGATGAACCTCCTCCAAAGTATTCCATTTTGGGATAGACGATTTTATTAAAATCCTTTTACTTATTTAACTTTGTTAAATTGCTTTAAAATTCAGTACAATTTTATAATTTTTACGCTAAAAAAGTTGACTTATGCTTATGCTTCATTGAATAAAGCCATTGTATGAACATTCTGTAGTTTAAGCGAAGTGTAATTATAGTAATCTCATGCTGAAACATTAATAGTAATACCATCTTGTCACAGTGCACCAGTGGTGGGCAACACCTTCCATAACACTGTGTTAACACAGTGTCACACCCAGTTTTGAAACAATACATGTGTTGT
>JAQFZX010003605.1:0-11511 GCA_034682405.1 Hydroisotoma schaefferi | reverse complement strand
TTTCCCTGCAATAAAAGCAAACAAAAACAAATTCTAACTAAAACCAAAGAAAAACGTGTGCTATACTACAAAAACAATCAATCGATGACTCCTAGAAATTACCAACCAATCACCCTTTGAATTATTAAGCAAACAAAGAAAGTGAGTGAAAATAAAGTGGTTGCAGAAATTACTTCAAAAGGCTCAATACATTTGTACGTAGCTAGTGTTAATCGAACTTAAACTGTAAAAGCTTTCTACAAGTTAAGTAAATGTCCAATCTGGCCCTTTTATACAAACCATATGAAATTCCAAAGATAGCAACAAATACTCTGGTAGCTTAGAAAACACTATACCTGCAACCTAACGTCAAAGAACAAGCATTCATGAACTCTCCTCGAGAGAAAGCTCCAAAAAACGGGGTTCGTAAGGTAGTTAAGTGGAAGTGGACTAAAACTAAATTACCCCTCTTCCCACACAAATGTTAAGTGATAAATTGGAATGCATTTTTAAATTTAGAAATTGACTGGTTAAAGGATAATGTTTAGACTGAAGTAAACGTATCAATAAAACGACGAGCAATTCTACTTTACACCTTCGTCAATCAAGCAAAGCTTAGACCCATAAGAACTTTTACCTTTCAGAGAAATTCCTCCCACCGTTCGGTCCCCCTCTATGAGAAAATCTAAAGTAATGCGTCCTCCCGAATCGAATAATTGCTCCATGTTGTAGCATACTTGTTTCATAAATTCGTTGTCCATTGACATAAATGTCTGAGTCCCTTGATGAAGGGGTTAAGGTTACGATCCCTTCTGTATTTGCAATTACACAGTGTCTAGGTCTAAGTCCAGCTAATTGAAGGCCACCCCATTCGCTCCCAACTTCAGTCACGTCTGATTCTAAAGCAATCCTCCTTCCAGTTTCACTACCATCTACGAGGAAGCCAAAATTAATTCAATTATACTTTAGACTTTGTTAGACTAGGCTGGTTTATTTAGCGTAATAGGAAATAACACAGCAATTAATATTAACCATCCACGACTGAGTTAGAGAAAAGACAAATTGCGCTAGACTGCTAGACGGAATTCCTTACACAAACTGTAACCATGCTCTGAGGTACTAGTAACGTACAATCATCTGGCTTTCGTAAGAAACGTGGCCTTTGATACGATACAGGTTTCATCATCAAGAAATAACACTTTCTTAGTTTAGCTAGGTACTAAATCCATTAATTAGGGCAGCAGACACCTTATTTCATCTCCTCCTTGTCTTACTTCTTGAGCATGACTAATTTCCTTTATTGTCATATTCATTCTACGATTGTACGTGCGTTCACATTTGAACTTTCTCCTGAGCAAAAACCTGTATTTACTCCATACTTTATTCAAATCAGCAATGCGTTCGATATTATGAGACGAAAAATAAAGTATTTAGAAGTCTAAATGATAATTGTCCATTTTTCCTAGCTAATTAATTCTCAACTTTTGTAATGAGATTTTAATATTTTAAAGTTAATATTATCTAAGCAAGACAAACCTCGTTCGAAGTTAAATGTTAGTCACAATAACCTAACCAGAGATAATGAGCCTAACCTTGTTGCCAATTCAAGACCAATCGAGTATCAAAAACTGAACACGATGATTGCGAGCCAGAAACAAATTACGTTACTGACTTTTATATCTAATTTATCTTTCTCGGAGAGTAAACTTATCAAATAAATAAACTTTATTGTGTTGTTTCCTTCTCATTACACACTTCTTTTGTTCACACACTAACCCAAATCGATATTGGTATGATAGGCTTGGAAATAATTTACGCAAAACTGCCCTACATTATTTTAACGACAATAACGTTACAATATTGGTTCATATGTAACAAAACTTATGCACGCAACATAATAAAAAGTTAAACTTCTGATGAAACTATACCTCCTGAACTTTTTCACAAGTAATCTTTGTTTCTAAGTAGAAGCACGTATTGTCCTTGGTTTCACTACTTTTTATAACGAAATCATGCTGTTGAAAACGACACCTAAATTGCCAGATTACTGTCCCAGTATCTTTTGCTACAATCTAGCCTCTCAGTTTTGTCTTCTCAAGATATTACAGAAGTAGGCAGAAGTTTTTTTTTATATCTTGGAAGCTTTCTTAATATTTTTTAGAAGCTTATAAGGCGTACTGGAGGGACTGAACTATACGTTACATAAGCATAAACCTTCTACTACTTAATACTTTCCCCGGAGAGCCTACCTTGATTGCTCACAACTTCTGTTGACATTAACACACTTGAGGGGACGGAACACACTTTGTCACTTTGTGTTCCTATTGGTGTCAAAAACTATAAAAAGTAGCTGGATTGGAACATAAGCCGATATCATATTACAAGTTTCTGCAATTTTGTGTGAGAAAAAAGACGTTAGTCTCGATCTATCTTACTCTACTGACGGTGGAATATGATAAGAGAGTTTCTTGTATAATGATTCTCATTTTTTTCTGCAACTGGATGTAGTTAAAGTATAAGCGGTTGGAAAGTCTACTGCAAAAAGATATACATATCCAGTAAACAGCGACAGTGACAAAATGAGATTTTTTAATTAGGAGGTTTCACTTTAAACCGATTGTGAAAGCGTGTAACAAGACTGACTTTTCAATATTTTAGTGTAGAAACGCAAAATTATTTTTTTAGAATTTTCTTGAAATGTTATAGAATTCATTGCTGCAAATGGTCAATTGCCTGGATAAAAAAACAGCTTGCTTGCTTACCCGGTAAAAGTTCGATTAGCAACGGTTCCAACTGTCCATCATAACTTCCTCTGTAACCACTCAAGGCCTCTTCGTCCGCCCTACGACCGGGTTTCTTCTTTCGTTTCCGAGGGTGGTAATCTGGAGGCCTTCTTCGCACGTGGAACATGATCGACCCTGTAGCAAGGACAATGCAAATTTGAACTTTAAAATTCCAACGATAAGGGTTTGATCCTAACGACAAAGCTTTCTCCGAACCGATAACTTTCTCCGAACTTAATAAAACTCTGAAACTTGCACCAAATGCTTCATTCTCATCCGTATTAGTCATTAGTGATAAATTAAAAGTCAAATAAAACTTAAAGTCTATTCTGCTATAAAGTATTATTTAACCTTGACTTTTTATGCTTAGGAATTTTTAATTATTTTCATCGTTAGAAATTTTAAAGAATAAATAACTCTACTGTACTTTTTGACAGTATACAAATGCTGCAGCCACAAATTACTACCGTAAAGTCTCGAAATGTAACCGCGGTTGATATAAGGGGAAAAAAGATATTTTAAAGCAGGTATAACATGGGAGGGATACCCCGTTTAACATGTGAAGGATATAAGCGGTTAAATTAACGCGGGCGGTTATATTACGCGACTTTACGGTACTTTACTCAACCTTATTCTTCCTGCTATTTGTATTAGCGTTCTCAGAAATATATCAGATGAGCTGAGATAGTGTGATATTATGTTATTTATTTAAAAATTATAGAATAGGATGACTGAAGATTATTTTATATTTTCCAAGAACTATAATCTCAGAAGTCAGAACACAATAAAAAATTCACGGCAAAGTAAGGGGTTTCAATAATTCAGAGGTTTTTAAACAAAATTTACTTCACTTAACCAACTTTAGACCAAAAACTCAGGAAAAAAGTCTACTTTTTGATGGAAATTGATTTTTAAAGAACTTAAAACTATCAAAAAGTCGGGATCCAAAGCAAAAAATTCGATTGAAATAATAAAGTCCCACCCCGGTTTTATTCCCCATGGAAAATCGGAGTTTGAAAAAATAATTCCTCAGGGGAATGAAATCGGGAAATACGGTATACACTATTTTTTTAGGTCTAATAATCTAAGTACTAAGCATTTAAGATTGTAAGACAAGGACAAGCTCGTCAGTACAGCTTACTGATCTAATACCTACGAAAACAGTGAAAAGGCAATTCACGTAGTGTGAATTCTTTGATAACAGTGATTCTGTGAATAAATTTACTTGAGAGGTAAATACTTTTAGAAATTTATTTAAGATATTCATCTAGAAAAGGCATACGCTTAGGTTAGACTTTCTTTTTGTAAACGGTTTTTATTCTACCCGAGTTTCTTCTTTCGTTCCACTTGAATTTAGTAAGTTTTATATTATCAAACCACTTACAGTCACGAACACGATCACAAGAGCTTACTACCCTCATAATCCACAATAATTTTACTTCTCGAACAATACGTTAGTTACAGAATTTTTCTGCATTCATAAGTAAATAAAATATTAAATTCATGGAACTTCCACACAAGGAAAGTTCAAACTTTCCATTTAAGAAGATAAGTAAACCATTAAAACGTTAAACCGTGTCCGTGTGTCAGTCTCTATAGAAAACACCAGCAGTCATCAGTATCCTCACTGGGATTACAACCATTTTACATGTATAAATACAGATGACCAATTCATAAGAGAAAGCTTGCGAGTTTTTTGCCATTGTACATTACAGAACACACAAATTTATATATCATATCATAATCCAAAAAATAAAGCAGAGAAGTAAGGGGCTCAACTTAAATGAAGACGTATCCAGTCAAATACTAATTTTCTGCTCTTTTTTATCATTTTAGTTTTAGTTTGAGGAGCTCAACCAAGCAAACCCATGCCAGTACGGACGGTAGCCGTGCTTTCTCTTAGGCTTTTTATTAAACTAACCCAACAATTTTACATCATACCCAAAGCATTTCAATCCTCGTCGGTCTGTTTTTTTGAGCCTTTTCAATCATAAAAAGCAACAAGAGGAAAACCTACACGCTCAATATTTCAGTTAACGAAAACAACTTATTTTTTATGCACAGAGAAGTCCATCTACTTTCACGCATGTTTACTTAACTTGACGGTACCTAACTAAACAACTTTTGTTCAAAATACTATTCGAAAGAAACATATTTTTTCTCCCTATTTTTTGCGTCCAGTGTTGCAGTTAATAGAACATTATCGTGTAGTGGCACAACTTTTGCTGACCGTAAGAATATAATGGAGTTCTGTGGTTGAAAAATGTGTGCTGCTAGAACTTTCACCATTACAAAACCGACTACTTTTGTATGCCTATGGTCTTTCTACAATATGTGTTACCTGCTTGATTAAATTAACAACTCCCACATGAAAAGTTTTGGTTTGATGATTCATTAATTTATACTACAGTTTTTATTTTAAATTCAGGTAGGTCTAGAATTTTAGAAGAACCCTACAGATTTGTCCAGCAGCTTTATCAATCTAAATGGCGATAAGGAATAGGCAAGAGAAATACTTTGCCAATCCAAAATAATTTTCACAAAGACTAACAACTATGTCAAAATAAAACTAGCACAAGTCTAGACACGAAACAAGGTAATACGATCGATCATTTAGCAAAGCGTTTGCTGGTGTGCATATATGTATGTGCTATTTTGTTATACATTATGATGGAAATTATGATTGACGCAATGACTCACTGGCCTACGCACTAGACAATAATGTAATCAAGACTGAATGAAACAAGTATAAATGGTAGTGGGTAGATACTCTTCTGTCTCAACTTCTTGTCAACCCTTGGCAGCCCTTATCCTAGTGGATTAGGATTATCCACCTTTTTGCACGACATTTACAACCAGAGGACAGTTGGATTTTTCTTTCTTAACCGTCGGATCCATACATTTATTGATAATTTTACTTACAGAACGGGGACAAAAAATCGAATTCCTGTCTCTTTGGAACAACTTTCGAAGTTATTATCATATGTAAGCCGCTAAGCCTTAAAAATGAGCAGGCACAGCGGTGTAAGTATGTTTTAAGGTACTGTATTTCCAGATTACAAGCGAGTAATACAACACAGTGGGAAATAAGTTAAGGGTGAAAGTTAAGAGACAGCAAATACAGATTCATGCTATTTATTCTATGGGCTTCATTTCCATTGAATTCTGACCCAGCTACCCGTCCACTATTCTAAGTTAGTAATTCTGTATGAAGAAATGTCCGAATGACTATATTGCAAATTCTAGGAGCAATTTAATTTTTCTAACCGCAACTGGTAGCTTCAGTTAAATAAATAAAGTTAACCTACAGTTACAAACAAAACTTTACCCTTGTAACTTTAAAAGAAAGATGAAGGGAGTTTTGTTTAATTTCTAATCCCATATTCCATTTGTAACCAAAATTTTACGACTTTCATGTAGATTTAGGGCTGTCTCCCATATTCCATTTGTAACTAAAATTTTACGACTTTCATGTAGATTTAGGGCTGTCCTGCAAAAATATGAGCTGCTTGTCCTACAAAACTAAATACGGCATGCGTGAAAGATAACCCATAGCTGCTAGTAGTAATAACAATGCAACAGTTTTATGCAATCTCTGAAAACATTACTCATCCACAATCCCAAGGTACTAATATATCAGAGTTATAATGACGAAAAACTACCCGGGTATCACTAAACTAAATTACAAGCATGATTTGAGAACATTTCCAAATCATTAAGTGAGATTTACTTGTTGCTACAAAATCAAAAGCTGATTTATAACTTTCCTCATTTTTTTATCCCCGAAAATACTTGCCCTACCCACATTAAAAAATATCCAATGCTGAAACCCTTGCATAATAAAATAATTTACTACTGAAAAATAGAACATACCCAATACAACTTCAACTTGACAGTTTCTCCTCCGTGTAGAAAAAGACCACAGGCCCATCATTTCTGACCGGCGTTTCTATCACGTTTCCTTAACTTACACTTCTTAATAATAAGTCCATCTTGCCCAATACACCCTTTCTTTAGTTTAGACAGATAAATGCATGGGACTTATTCTCAAACCTGCCAGTCATTTTATCACAATAGGATGGGATTCAAACAATCACAGTAGTATCAATAATGTATATATTTGAATATGCCGAACTCTGCTTCATTCATTCATTTACGGTAAATGTTTTTAGAAACAATTGCAAGGATTTTGTAAATTATTGTCAAATTAAAATTAGTAGCATGTTCATATCAAACACAATTTTACCGTTTTACTTCGCTTAAACTAAACTCTATTAATGCACAGTGACAGTACAGTCTATCTACGGTTCGGTCGCTATTGTTTTGACTGATATTGTTTTTCTATGCTATAATAATTTCTAAATTTTGACTAAAGTTACTCCTAACTTTTATGGTTTTTATCGTGATGATTACATTTATTTGTTTCGCATTTCCCTGTACCAGACAGACAGAACTTTGCGTAGTTCGACGGAACCAGGAGTAGAGTACTTATGAGTAAGAGTTTTCGACAAAAACTAAACTCACCTCTGTCATTTGGCTGGTTCATAAGGATGGAAAGTGGGGACTCGTCGTCGTCCAGAATGTATTCTCCCTCTCCTTCGCAAACCTGCGCAAAATTTATACAAAACTATAAAGTTAACTTTTAAGTTTAAGATAATAGCAACATCAAGCAAAATATTTTTTATGTTAATAATAAATACAGCGAAACGTTATAGAAGATGTAGCGGTGAAAGTTAGGCAGGCTAGGTAAGCGTGGAAGTTCAGCTCCAAAAATTTACTTGTTTTTCACAGTTTAGAAAAAGGAAAACTTTAAACTTTGTCAAAAACAGAAATTAAAGGTTGCAGGTGACAAGTAGTCACTTCAGCTTTTCAATGCAAAAGGTAGGGAAAGTTGGGAGAAAGTTGTAACCTCTTGTACACTGAACTTGGTATTATTGGTACAAAAGTACAACTTTAATTTTCGCAAGATTAGCAATAGTTTACAGCAGGTTTAAATAAGGGTCCTTTATTAACTAAAATAAAGGATGGATACATTGTAGTTTGGTTGTAGCATAGCATATACCGTATTGTCTCCAATAGTGTACTCCCTCAAATAGTATCCCCTTTCGAATAGTGTTTCCTCTTAATTACTAGTAATAACCTTTGCAACAATACGGTAGTAGTGAATTGAGAGAAAGCAGTCTCATACAGACTATTTACCAGCGAAAAGTCAACCCTCAGCATCAGCAATAAATAATTATTTTCAACGAATCTGCTGGAACCTGTATCTATTGTCTCGCATCCGTTTTTTGTTCACAGAAGGGCAAAGTTCGAAGGTAAGAATTTTTTATGTCAAGGAGAGAAGTCTGTAACTGATACGCCTAGGTACTTGGGTGCTTCTCCAAGCAAAGGTGAGCAATAATAAATAGGATTTAAGAGAAAAAAACAGCTTCAAATACTGGGGAACTTTAGAAAACAAGATAAAACATTTACGTGACGATTTTATTGCAATAAATGCAAGACCAAGGTCGTATGTGATATGATAAGTTCTAAAAAAAACTAAAAGGTTCTGGATTATGATAGGAAAAGATTAAATTCCACAGAATACGTACAATTTCGCTGATTTTTGCATGTAAATCCACCTATATATTACTAAGATAGAAATACAATGCAACGGTCAGTACAAAGGGGACAAATAATCGATGCTTTGATAATACAGAAAGTACCACTTTGCAAAAACATGGATTAAGCTATTAAGTATTTGAGTACATAAACTTCAGTACTACTTTCTCTAAACTCCATTCTGATGAGAAGAATTGTTTCATGTAATGTACTACACTAAACAACAGCCACAAACAAACATAGTTTATGTTTGCTTACTATCATAATATTCTTCGCACAAGGCTTAGTAAAACATACCCTCCAGTGAAATTGCACTGCATGGTATTAGAATATTTAGCATCGAAAGCAAAGCATAAGTAAAACCTTGACTTAAGAAAGATGACTACTTAAGCTCTACCTCAACATATTAAGTTTATTGATTAAAGGGGAAAACTACAAAAATCGAAGGTTCTTTTCGTAAACAATAAACTTAATTGGAAACAAGAATATGAATCCCATGCAATCCAAAATAATAGTAAACCAAGTGCTCAAGTCAAGACGAGTATGAAATAGAAAAACAAATAACTCATCAGCAAAATAATTTGTTTCCCTTGTGAGTTCATCCATGCATAAATCCAATACATTAGATTGTTTTGGCTGTTAAGGACAGTAAAGCTTATCCAATGATAATCCCCTATAAGGTGTTACAGTATCTTAAAGCTTATTAATTACAGTAATTAAATAATGGAAAGAAACAAAACGTCTACCTGAACAAGACAAAAATGCTGAGGATCCTGATTCGTCAAGGCGTATTTTACCAGCATTTCTTTAACAACATAAACAGCCGTATCATTAACAGACAAGAGGAGCGTTTTGTAGGGAACATCTTCGCACAACGATTGCCCATAAATTTTTAAAGTTCCTCCAGTGTCTGGTCCTCCGTCACGAGAGCGGAACTGGGCCAATTTCTTCTCCAGCTTTTGCTGACGACGACGTCTCATCACCGCTTCCGGATTACTGATCGACCGCGTGAAACTTGTCTCCGGAAGTTCTGTAAAGAAATTGTAAAACCAAACAGCAATCAGAGTTTTGCTTTCAAAATGTTTCAAAATTCATGCATGTGGGTGGATTTGGGAGTGAATAAGTCCTTGGACTGACATTTGTATTCATAAATTACAAGTATTCTGCTTTAGCTTAGCTATTTGTCATTCTTTCTAACAGAATGCTCGTCGTAGTTTACAGACAAACCTACTTGACTTTATTTTACTCCGTAGTAAACACATGTCATCCTGTCTCCTGTCTCGGTCAATTTGTCAGTCCCTTTGATCTTCATAAAGTAGTTAACTTTGTCTTGTTAGATGTTAGTTTCATGCACAGCATAGTTTATGTTGATATTAAGGTTGTGAAACTATTTAATGTTATGAAAAACGCAAAGTTCGCCATTTTTTTATGTTCTAGCAGCAAACAGTTGTTACATTACCCAGTATAAACTTAAACTTCACAATACATAAATCGGTGACATTAATAGATAACCCACCAAAAATAATTTACTGACAAAGGAATAGTAAACAAGCAGAGATTCTTGTACGGGAGAGTGAAAGTTCTAGTGAAAGCTATCCGGGGAATAGGACCCGCTGTCATCAATGCTATTTTATGCGTCGTTTGATGTTGGTTTATGCTAGTTCTTCCCCGGATTAACGCTGAAAAAAGGACACAAAACATGGACAAGTCACCTAGTCGCCTTTTCCTTTAAGTTAACTACCGGACGGTAAATAAAGATAAAAGAACCACGTTGTTGTACACTCTAGTTTGTTCCCAAAGAGCTAATGAAGTCACCCTAGTGAGGGAAAACCTTCTGACAATTACAACTGAGCTGGCCGTGGTTTGTGGTTTAGTTATGAGACTACATACAGCATCACATTTCATCCCTATAAATAAAACTCTGTTGATTTTACTTTCCAGGTGTGTGTGTGTGTTTGAATGCTGTACATTCCCAAACGCGTCGTATGATTCTGACGTGCAATAACTCATTTTGAAGAGGAGGTCAAGGGGCAGGTTTTAGTCGATAAGCCAAGTGACCTGGACCAACAGGGGGATTGAGGTCAAGGGACGTTTCCAGTCATATGATAAAAAAACAACGAAGTTGAGCGTAGAAGCTAACGGGGGGAGAAAGTAGGGCAGGGGGAGTGGGGAAGGGCACAACAGCGGAAAGGAGAAAGGCGGGAGGGAGAAAGGTGGAAACGCGAGAACGCGGGACTACCGGAACCCGGGTAGGATGCGTACATTCATGGTTTACCCTAAATCTTAGCCCATATGCCGCCCTCGTTAATTAAGTCGAACGCTATCCTTTACATGTTAAAAGTGGTATCTCTCCCATGTTAATCATGCCTCAAAAAAATATGTTTTCATGCATAAGCCGCATCATATATAAGTCTCACACCGTTGATGGCTATCTGTTGGCTTACTCGTGGTTGCTGCAGGGTGCATAGATCATAGATGGTTTACGTTAGGCAAATTAAAGAGGCCTTTTTTACACGCCTATTTTCACTGGGTTTGGGAATGAAGGCAACTACGTCACAAGATAATTCAGTTAAAACTAGCAATATTCTGCGTCGCAGTTGTAGCTCCTATACGGCTCCATCAATTTCTACAAGCATGAGTAACAATAATTACACAATATGGGCTTATCCGCCTAGGCAGATCATAAAATCATGCTACCCTTTTACATCGGAGACGTTGAAACTGTATCAAACTAACTCCTATGAAATATTCAAAGTACTAAAAATACTAAAACTAACTCAACCATTCAGTCATTCAATTATTTATTTTATTGTCAGGTCATTGCATCGATTTAAAGTGCTGCAAGTAAAACACACCATTGACTGTAAATACTTTTCCCTTTACAGATGTGGGCTTCTCATTCGAATCCACCAAAGTCAACCGTGCCTATGCAATTATCGGTGGACCACCGAAAACACGGAAACGGTTAGATATATTTTTACAACAACGATCGAAAGTTACTATCCCAATCTAAATCCGTGGCTTGCTCCCTATCTCCAAAGGGAAGATTACAAATTTTTATAATCAAAAGAGCACGCACGTGGCGAGCAATGCCAACTCTGATTTAACCTTCAGCAAAAATCATGAAGTCTAATCTTTCTCTTTCTGC
>JAQFZX010003604.1:0-11529 GCA_034682405.1 Hydroisotoma schaefferi | reverse complement strand
CAGTAAAGATTATTAATACTTTGTCAGATTTAGTTAAGTGCAGCTGCAGATAAGCAGAAACGACGGAGTTGGTTAGTATGAGGTGAAACCTACATCACCTTTTTCTTTTCTGTTTTCAGCAGGGCAAAAGTTTCTTTTTCACAAGGCTTCGCCCTTATCTCTCTAACAAGAGGCATTTAGGACTTTATTTCATTTGGTGTATCACCCCCACTTACATCTAATATCTTGTGACAGCCTCATTCCAATTTTGTGGTTGGCTAAACTTTTTTGTTTACTTATGCTCTCAGTTAGCATCGTTGGAGAAATGGAACGGATTTTTACGGGGGAAAGAGAGGGACTAAAGTTAACAAATAAATATCGTCCACAATTACGTCTTCTGCTCAGGTAGATTAGGTAAATTTATTAGTCATTAGAAATATAAATACAGTTTCAGCACAGAACAGAAGCAATTTATACCTACCCACACTTTCACCAGATAAACTTTTCTTAAACAGAGTATTCCCAAAATAGAGGAAGGAACTGTATCGATAACCTACTTCCCTACCAAATTTAACAATCTACTGGGAATTCGTACGTAGACCTAAAGGTTTCCATTATTGTAATAAAAACTTCATCCCACGCTTTACTTACATCCAATCCTAGATCAAATTAACTGGGTTTCAATTTCAATGCATTAAGGATAGAATAAGTTTTACTCACAATTTATAATTGACAGCCCTTTGCTTGTAAGAAACCAAACCACCACCATCTATACATTTTCATTACCCTTAAATGACCCGTTCATAACTAATTTATCTCTAATTTCCTCCACATGGAAACTTCATAACTACTGACGGAAAGAAGGTAAGTCTGAGTAACTTCATAAACAGCTTTAGTAGTGTAGAAGAGAAGGATCATATTATCGTAAATTTCAAGGATAAAATAGAAAGGGTCTGCCTTACCCGGACTTGCTATCAATATTACTCCTCGTGTGTTCTACTCTTCAGGGGAAAGTAAGTCGGATCATAAAACCAGCAGTTAATTATAAGGGCATCAACGTTTTCATTTCCTGTCACCTTAATCTTCAACGAAGAAACTTCCATTCTAATATACTTAGAAGGGAGTTTACCCCACACGATAACCTATAGAATCTTCGCAAAGAATAACTACGGATAAACTTTTACCAACAATCCTAAAATTCCCTATTCGCATTCATGCAGCTTTAATACCCCTCCAGACTTGGTAAAGCTGAATGGGGATTCATTTCACAAGAATGAGAAATTGAAACTGACTCGATCCCCCAAAGATTCTTTTCGACTTGCAAAGGTGAGAAAATATTAATTTATTTCCTTAAAAAATCCCAGACTCCTTGCTAAAGCCCTTTCTCTCCCTTTTATAGATTGACAGGCCAACCTTGAGGTAAATAATGACTTATGAAATATTAAGTGTATCAGTTATGCTACATTAACGAAGGCGCAAGCTATTGCATTGATGAACATTTGGTCATTCTGCCTGCTCTTTCTTCGAAGTTCCACTCAGTTTCATCCTGTTAGGCTTCATTATATATTTATGAATAAGGGTATTAAGGATGCCGAATTAGATTACTTTTTCCATGTATTAGGTTTACGTGGCTGTCCATGGGTCTGAATGAAAGTTTTATAACCATGTGGAAGATAAAAACTGCTAAAGACGAGACGGAAAATCGTTTCTAGAATACAAAAGCACGTATACAAACTCTGATCCTAGAGCTGCTTACTAGGTTCTGAAAGTACGTATCTTTTATAAAAAAAATGTTGAACAAAAAGCAAAAGCACTCTTTGGGGAAATCACTACACAAAAAGGACATACGCTTCTCACACTTCGCTATCTATTTATCCAAACCAATCCCTCTGCAGGTTATTATTATTTGCCCACTTGGTACGAATTTCAGAAATCTTTATCAATTTTAACAACTCATTACAGCAAGCTTAGTGCTGTGGAGCAAGGGATAATTTCTGAGAATATAAAAAAAAATTAATTGCTTGGAATGTAGGGAAAAGTCATGTTTTGAGAAGGCTTTACAGTTTATTAGTGCTACCAAATTTTAATATCTTTGGCTAGTTATAATGAAGAAATTTTGAGATAGTTTTAACATGTAAATAGTCAGATGACTATTTCCACCTAGCTATGCATGGATAGAAATTTCCCAGTCCCCATATTACGTCGTATGACTGAAGAAAGGGATTGCCGAATTCTGCTGAAGCTCATACCTATTGTACGATCGTTCAACTTCGGTATCTATCTATCTATTCATCATTGAATTGAACCAGTAGTAACCAGTTAGAAAACCAGCTGAATGCACATGTGAGTTATTTCCCTAATATTTTATTACCCAGGTGGAGTAGGAAGTCTATTCTACGGGATCCTGTCACGCTTTAATCTACATAATAGCCTATTCTCTGGTTCCTCTACCTACCCCTTGTGCCTCAACTTTCTTTTGTATATCATGCATAAAAGGCATTTATGCTGCGTATTTCCCTCTCTACGTATCTACGTATAGCTGAGTTCCAAAATAAATAGAGGTGTTACTAAAAACTCTGGATGTACCATATCTGACTGATAGAATAATAAATGTTGATCTGAACACTGAATGGAAGGAGGAACCGTCTCGTCGCCGTGCACACTGTCACTGTCATTTTCTCCCTGCAAAAATACAAATGAGGATAGAAGACGATGATGGGATTCAACTTATTTCTCTGTCAATAGTTCAGCTTTGAACCAGGCATCGACTTATGGTTATACTATTACTATTAGGAGTACCTTTCTGGAGCGATCGTACCTAACATTCACGAAACGATAATAGTAATAGTAGTTTGTAGAGAGGTCCTTGCAAATTTCCATACCTCAGCTTTTCTTATCAAGTTTAGTTTGATAGTTGCAAGAGCAAGAAGATTTTTTTTACCAGGTAGGTAGGCCTTCCGAGGGAATTTATATCCGGTGGGGAAGACTATAAAAAATACCGAATTGCTTCGGTCGGCGAAAGTGACTGCAAGATTCCTGTTTTCGTGGGTCTGATTTGAATACTAGGAATTCGGGTTGTAAAAGAGAAAAACTGACTAGCCCTTATAAGTATGTCTATTTTAGATAGGAAGGGCTTATTGGTCCTGGAGTTGACTTTATAACTGGGGAAACAGTTACATTCAAAGGCATCAACTTTATTTAGAATTTGCATTTTTATATTGATTCAGAAACTTCATGGAAGTGGATTTTCTGTATGGCTTTTATGCGTAGTTTCATAGGGGGTAAAATTTATAGCAGATTAGGGAAGTTTTGTTATTAACCAATCTTCATCGTACTCGATATTTACGGTACTAACGGGAAGTACCCCATCCATTTTTTCACTCAGCGCTAGAGTTTAAGTAGTTTAAGATGAAGTTACTTTTACAGAAGTTACGTCAATCTAGCTAATACGTGATCGATCGTTGTTTTTATTTTTGGAAATTAAATACACTTTTCAACTTGTTACTTGTAATAAATATTTATTTATTCCACAATGCAACGCGTTTCATTATTGCTTCGTCAGGCTAGTGGAATATGGACAATATTGTACGTTTAAAGTATATTCGATAATGGTTGATAATAATTATATAAAATTGTAAAAATTAAATTAAATTACATACGAAGAAATATTTCACACCATCAGAAGTTACGTCAATCTAGCTATTATGTGATCGATCATTGTTTTACGCATTCCACTTTTGGAAATGTACAATGTTAAAACATGTGTTCTCACTTTCCCCTACCTTAGTTACATGCATGTTATCATTTTGTTATTGTTAACCTAGTTTTTGGTTCTTTAACGCCTAAAAAAGCCTAAAAAAGCCTAAAAAAGCCTATAGTGTCCCTTAGACTATGCACGCTCAGAACATTCCTAATTTTGAACAAATTCATTTTATAGATCGTTATGCTACCGCTGTTTTCATCAAATTATACCTTCCTTTCAAATGTTTTTAGTAAGTCATCTGAAAATACCCATCAAACAACTACTAATGCGATGATATGAAACATTGAATTTAACAAAACTGCCTTGTATCAAAAGCGGACATCAGACAAGTACAAGGTTGGTTACTCTAAACGTTCAATATTCCGTTTAATGTACGTACCGTACCCCGTAAACTACATACCCCGTAAATAATTTCTGACCGGATCTCAGTCGCTAAAAAGTACATAAATCGTAATATCTTTACTCTATCATATACATTTAACCGTAAGAAAACACCGTAAGAAGCTAGGAAGGTTGATATTACGAGAAGAAAATTGCTCCTATAAACTACTCAAAGCTTTAACCTCACATATCCTCTTCAACAATAGAACTTTGTCTAGTACAACGTAAAATGTCTAACAGCAATAGAAATAACAGTGTAGATACCCAAGCCCAAGTACTGTAATCTTCTTCTGAACAAAAAGTAAAGTAAAAGTAAAATGTCTTGGGTTTTAGATATTGTTTCTTCGCATTAAGGCCAGCCCTGTCTACTTGGCTTTGTCACGGACGGAGAAGAATTCCTACCGAATACCAACAAAGCACACAACTGGGAGGTTTCTATTCAGATACATGCCCTCCGTCTAAGGTAGTTTTATCGGTCCCAGCAGCTACTTTTATTATATCTTAGTTATCCTACAAGACCAAAAGTACACGTATATGCCTCACAGAAGAAGGTAGAATAAATAGGCGAACCCTTGGATGGAAAGGCTTTCCCGTTCCCCGCTACTACTCAACCCAAGTCAGGATCAATCCAGCGTTTCTTGATATGTTATAAAACAGCAAAGCAAGAAATAAATTACTACTAAACCAGAGAACTGGGCTGTCTAACTCTACCCTACATTTCAAACCCTGATTTGTTTATTATAAATGAGTACCTGAAGATGTATTAGGTTTCATGGAAATACGCTTCCCCAATCTATGACCACTAACTTCGACATGCCTACTTAACTACTACGAATGACTGCACTTGAGAGTTAAACTACAATTGGTTTTTCGTTATTCATACAGCCACTTTATATGCCCGCTAGCTATCTAGAGGTATTCAGTTATTGTGCTTAGTGAAACTGTCTTATTTTTACAAAGGATCTTATTCACAAGTAAGAACGTGTTTCATTTGTTTATGTAGCTTTCATCAACTTTCTCCTACTTTCTTCAGGTTTAACCTCTTTTAGAAGAGTTACCCTCCCCAAGAGAGTTCCACTATTTACCACTACAACAACTACCACCAACCACTCAGTGACTTTTATTCAAATATTAGTTGAGAATAAAAGCCAAAGTTGAACTTCCTTTTCAACTTTAACTCAAAGCAAAGAAGACGAAGAAACTAGTAAAGGTCTCATTTGCATCTAGAGCTTTCCCACTGATTCCAACTAACCTAGCTGGCTCACTGAGAGCCTTACCACAGAGGATATAAGATGATTGGATGTCTTAAGTGGCTTGCATTTAAAACAGTGCCAACCTTCTTAGCCTTTGCCTAGCTGAAGTAGGCCTATGCTTAGCTACAGTACTATAGAAGAAAGGAAGATTTACTTTTGGTTCACAGAATCAAACGGCTTAATCAAGTTGGTTCAACTTTGCGGTTTGAATCTCTACCCTCTTCAACATTACATCGGTTTCTTTCGTTCTTTTTACTTTTATTATTCAAAATCTCTCTCGCCCTCAAGCCATAAACTTCCAAAAGTAAGGATACTTGCTCAAGTCAAGAGAACGAAATACTTTTTTGATCAAATTCTGTTTTTACTATACTGTGTTGGTTCTTCGTGGCTATCTATCGCCACTGCGGAGCACGTTTATTCTACAGTTTTCTTTTCATCCAACGGGACCCACTTGGGTTTCTTTTGATAAGTCCGCATTTTTTATTTATTCCTTGCCTGTCCGAAGGCGATTGATCATCTTCGTATTTTATGCAATTACATATCTTCCTCCTTGGCACAAATCTCTTTGATGACAGATCTTTTTTTCAAAATCGATAAAGTACACAAAGAGATTCTTCCTTGGTGGAGAGGATGTTTTTTTGCAGAATTTTTTTTAAAGCGCTAGTGCATATGCGTATGGAGAATAGTTTATTTTGGGTATGATTTTCTACAGATGTTACACTGTCCTGTGTGTTACATATTAGATAGAACAGAAGAGTCAAATAAAATTTATCATAATTATGGAATCTTTGTACTTTAGTTTCACGTGGGTTGATAGTCGAACATTTTACATCATTGAGCTTCAAGTGAGTTGAAGAGGATTACATTTTAGTTCTTTGTAGCCTACTACTAATTGTACAACAGTCTAACAATACCCTCGTTTTGGTATATGGGGAAAGTATAAATACTGTTGCTGCTGGACCCTGAACCAAGAACTCTATAAACTTTTGCCAAATCTGCTCTCCCACTAGCACTTGAGGAGTTGCCCTTTCAACGTGGAAAAACGAACATAAAAATGGGGAAATGCTTCCGATACATTTATCAGATTCTCTCCTATTTGCTATGCTCAACCCTTTTCGGAAGTTGATTTTTCATTTTTTTTACTGATAAGTCTAAGCTCACAAGGTTTATGCACTGCTTTATCTGTATGGAACGGGATTTAAGCTTATCAGAATTTATGTTCACCTCTCTTCTTCTTACAGTGTGTTATTCTACAGAGAAATATTTTAATATTGTAAAGGACCCTTCTTTCCGCATTAATAAAAAAGTAATATAATCCTCTTCGTTCACTTCAAATCCTTAACATATTTTTTACTGAAATCGAATGAAATTTGCAACGAAGAGTTGAGGATTAAATTGATTCCTTTTTTGAAGTTGAGATGAATGTTATCATAGCTCAACAAGTCTGAGTATTTTATTTACATGTAAATGAAAAATTGTTGAGCAGATCCTACTTCAACCTTTCTTTTGTCTAATGCATTCTGGGAACATAAAAGTCAATGAATATGTTATTTTAGGGATACGTACCTGTCTAATTCCCTTTTTGAAAAACTGGAGTTGCACAAGAGGTATTTTTCCTTGAAGGAGAGGTTCTGCGGGTGGCTGCTGTTCACGGTTAGGCTAGAATTCAATTTCACAAACTCTTTCAATCGGAACAAACTTTTCCAATGGATGTCTTTTTAAATAATTGAAAGGGAATTGTTTTCTTATGTGAGGAAAGTTTTAGAAAGACTTTCTATTGATATTCTTGTGCATACTTTTATGTATATTCCGCACTATATAATTTTTATTAATATTCGCTTACACGTTAAGGAAAGAATAGTCAGGATGCAAGAGTCTTTGATAAAAGTTGGACAAGCCAGAATGAATTTATACTAAATGAATATTA
The DNA here is from genome assembly GCA_034682405.1 of Hydroisotoma schaefferi. NCBI lineage: Eukaryota > Metazoa > Arthropoda > Collembola > Entomobryomorpha > Isotomidae > Hydroisotoma > Hydroisotoma schaefferi. The sequence continues at coordinate 4,226 of JAQFZX010003604.1, read as the reverse complement.
CTCAAAGTTAATTATAAGATTGTGAATTTTCTTTCTAATAAAATGCTTCATGCGAGATTGGTGATTCTTGATAAAAATTACCAACGTTTGAAAATTTAGTCAACGGAAGAACTGCCAAGTTTTCTTGATTTTAATTGGGGTTTTTTAACGTCAACCTGTCCAATGTCTAAAGACTTTTTGGAAAAATGTCTTGTACAACTTGGTAACAATTGAGCTCAAGTTTCCGTACTTAGTGAAAGTTTATCTCTACGTCAAAGCCTTTTTATCAAGTATCTACCTATCTACCTGTCAGTCGATAAAAGTATTATAGCTTTTGGAAAGCACCAAATGGTATTCATTTAGGCTGTTTTACTATAGCACAATAAAGTGGAGTTTAGGGCATGCACTAAATTATTTTTCTCTTTTCAGAGCTTAGCAGCTACCTAGCTTTATCTCATGTTTTAGTTTTATCTAATGCAATATGCATAATTAAATTCGTGGACGGAGAATAAACTCCAAGCCTATGTTATTAAAATATCACAACCTCGGCCAGTAATATAAACATGAAGAAACGATGGCTAGTATAAACTAAACAAATACAACTAAACTAGAAATCAATACAACGATAAATTTTTTATAAATGTCAAACCAGAAAACAACAAATGAACAAAATTAATTTACTAAATTGGTTCTGAGAACTACAGAAAGGGCATAAATCTTTCATGAAATTCTTATCCTTTTGTGGTTGTATTGGATGAATTTATTGCTTTATGTACTTTATCCTCTTATTGACCGACTGACCACCGGTGGTTGTCTCAATTAATCCTTGTTCGCCGTATCTTTTGTTGCTGTCAAAGCAGTATTTGCTAAGTTGCTTACTTGGCTAGGCAAAATGAACAAAGTAATTTATTATTCGATTCTAGTAGTGGCTAATTCAAGTAAATGGTTCGGATACCAATATGGTTGCTATTAACGTAAAAAGGAAAAGTCCCTATGCAAGCTGATCGCCTCGTCCAACGTATTTTACTAAGCCCTGTGCTTTCTTCTAATGCATTTATGAATTTTCTTTTATAAATTTCAAAACGCTATCTGGAATTGCACTTTATTTTAATCGCTTTTTTAAAATATTTTCAAAATTCAATAAAACATCAAAAACTACGATTGAGTGTCCTTGTTGCTCTCATGTACTCTCGTGTTACCCAACTCAGCAGACTTTCTCCCTAAAATCGTATCGCTGGTCACCCCGCAAAGCGCGTCGCTCCCTTATTTCCATCAGTTTTCAACATTTCCCCGAAATTTCTTCACTAACTAATGCCCCCAACCGTGGGGGTACTAACCCCCCCGTTAATGCTACAAAAACTCCTCCCTATAAGCTGTTATTCAGGTTAAAATAGGCTTACCGTAAAAATTCAAAGTGGATCACGAAACGTGGAAATTGGATGTATAGTTGCAAGTAACTTTTGAAACGGTAGCAGACCCCTTTATCGTCTTTAGAGTTGTTGACCAGCAGGACAGGTAAAATGAATTGAGATGGAAGGGCCACATTGAGCGGCCTTTATAGGCAACGGGAACCTCGTCACCAGACCGAGGCAGACTGAACTCGTGGAACAAATTCTACTCTGGAACTCTTCTAGAACTCATCCCTCTGGGTTGAGATTCACTTTCCTCTGACTCTGCGTGGGCCATGGAAAGGTACCTTTTCCGTTTAATATAATACAACTTGTACTTTGAGAGATCCACCAACATTTTTCGTGGTAGTATAGTAGCCAGGATCGCTGTGGAAGGTACCTACTTTCCCCCGATTTCTTCACTTTTCTCTCCTTTTCAAGTAGCAGTTCTCAACTTTCTCGTCTAAATTCTGCATAGTTCCTACTCATCTTTCTTACACAAGTCTCCCTAACGCTCATCTTCTGTCTTGGAGCGAGCCAATCTCAACGCAAGCTATCAAGCTATGCCCCGTTACCAGTAAATGGAAGATTTTTTTGGTGAAAGTTATGGAGAAAGCGCGCTTTTACCACGCTGGAACCCCTAGAAGCTATTGCTCAGCTATGCAATCATAGTAGCATCAGTACTGGAGATGGTATGAAAGGGATTAAATCTTATTTCTGTTACGTACTCGAGAGAAGCCAGATGTGAATGAATGTATATGGCTAAACTTATAATACCCTATTGTTTTTGGCAAGAGGGAAGTAATAAAAGCAAAGCCTATTCACGCAAAGTCTGTTTCAAACTATGTTATTCTTCAGATGTAATTCTTCTAGGGTGTAATGTATTTACGTAGATATGAGTGCTTTTGGGGTTTGTAAAAATTAAACAAGCCTTACTTGTACTTTGCTGGAATTGGGATTAATGCGTGGCTGGAAATTTCGAGTATGTGTAATTATACAAGGTATAACTTTGAAAGTTCAATTCGAGCACCATTTTATTTAGTTTGTTCAGAAGGATTAATTTCCTCCACGTGCACTGCTTAACCGTTTTTAACTATATTTATTTAGGGGGGATTGAAGGGACACTATTGCAATGCAAATGTATAAACAGTTACAGTAGGCCAGATTTGCCTTTGCTTTTAGTGGTAGTACATTTATAATTAATGAACGTTGGTTTAAGCAGCCACATTATATCAAATGTGAGTATTTCTTTGTGAGGGAAAGTGAAATGTGCTTGATAAGTGTGTAAATATGTGTAAAGGGAAGTGGTAGTTTGCTTGTTCTGATTTCTCAGCTTGCTGGGAGTAAATTTGTGGTGTTGGAAAGTCTGATTTCTCATGCTTCACTAAAGTGAACATTCGAAACCCTCAGGGTTAGGTTAGCAATAGGTGCTACCTAACCCACATCCTTTCCCACCATACGTTCTATACAGATGCACGCCTGCCAGTGCCAAGTTGTTGCTAATTTATGAAGATAAGCATCAACCGGAAAATATACATGTGTCAAAAATGTACCAGTTCAAAAATCAGTAGCAACGAAATTTCCTATTGAAAAGGAAGGATTGTGTGAGACTACGAAATAAGTGATTTTCTATTCTTGTTCAATTTTAATAAAGTTCTGTCAAGGAAAAAACTGATGTATTGAATATGTTTTATATTAACTTTAACAATAGGGGGTTTTTAGCCTGCTTGATCATGAAGTAGAGAGGTAAAAGTTTTTTTCCTGAGTATGTCAGCATTACAAATAAGCTTAAAGGGATCGAGATGGCAGCGAGCTTTATATAGAAAAGCTTAGATAATATGCATACCGGGTAAATCTTCCTGAGGATATTTTTCTGGCCGAATACTTTTGTCAATAATGGGAATAAAAAATCCCCAAGAAGGATGGTTACCTTTTGTGCTTCTGCTTGTGAAGTGAAGGGACGCGTAGCAAAGAAGCAAATTGTGACCGGATGATAATATCTGGGTGGATTCTTTACACGAATTCCTGACTTGAATATTGAAAAGCTAGTCGGATACCTTTATCTCTGTCCTTGCTTTCTTTCTCATCTTGTGTCGTCGTCTTGCCTTCTTCACGGATCAACTGTATTATTATATCATTTATGTTATGCATGTATTGTGTATCAAGTTCACTTTAAATAGTTCAGATGCTTCTTTTACCAAACGAATATGCATAATAAGCGTTTTATAATATGACGGTGACTGGTGTGGTGATTGGACGGGAGGATGTCAAGTTTTTAAAGTATACCAACCAACCAGGCAAACTGTTTGAACAGGGATACGTATAGAGAAATTACTTTTTTGTATTAAAATTCATCCCACAAGCTAAATGCTGTAAGTTGTTGAAGGGAATGTGAAAGGTTGGTTTATATATACATAAAAGAGTTAGATGGTTTTTAAACACTCATGAAAGCTGGTTTGGGATTCCATTTATCAATTTAGGGAAATTAGTATTTCAACTGCTACAGATTCGTAATTTATTATTGCAATAATATACAATGGGTAATACAGGATGGATCCTTGGAAGGTCTCACCTTTTGATGACGAATATCTCAAAAACTACATGACAGAATTTTATGAAATTAGTAAATAATAGTCGTAATTGTTAGAAATCGTAACACGCAATATGGTATTGGTAGTTGGGCCATCTGAGCATAAAAAACGTGACCGGTGCTTTCGTGCAAAATTTAAGGTTGAGCCTTTTGTTTGAGTTGAGAGAATAAACTTTCCGATGTTTAAAATTATGTGAGGTACTCGTGACGAGTCCTCCACGTTGTATATTTATATGTATTAATGTCAAGCATTCCTTTCTATTTATATT